>JAOTRR010000027.1:1755586-1769983 GCA_028570945.1 Gogo arcuatus | reverse complement strand
TGTGTGTGTGTGTGTGTGTGTGTGTGTGAGAGAGAGAGAGAGAGAGAGAGAGAGTCGACTCACGATTGTTGCTCACATTATCTGTGCGAGAACTTAAGACGCATCAATTGCACAGTGTTAGAGTTGATTCTTCTAAACCGGGCCATTCGATTCTAAAGCTTTGGAGTCGATTCTTTAAATCCTACACCTGAATTCGAAGAATCGACTCTCTTAAGAATCGAATCCCAGGCACAATGCCACGGCAGGTGGAGCTGCTCCCGGTGCAACAAGTCGCGCGAGCGCTTTGAGGAGGAGTTTCCGAAAACGGGGCCGGTGATTGGGGCTCGCGCATGAACCGAGTCGTCACCCGGCTGGAGAAGTGTGCACCTGTCGTGGAGCCGCAGCCATGGACCGACTACTGGTAGAGTGTCTTTATTCCTGTGTTTGTGTTTATATGTTTGTTTCTGCAAATGGAGGTGAATATGAAAGTAAAGCGAAATTCAGGTTTAGTTTTGTTGTTCAAGTCGAGAACATCATTACAAGTCTTTGACTCTAAACAAAACAATCTCTACAAACCAGCGCACTAAATAATAGGCAATGATGAGCAAATAGGGCGCATTGTTTCAGATCAGACTCTTTGTTTGGGGGGAGAAATCCTAAATAGCTTCCAAAAGTTCCAAGCACGAGACTTTGAAGTTATAAAGATCTGTCTGACCACGTCATTGAATATATGTTAGAAACTTTACACCAAAATATCACTTAAGTGTTTATATAAAACAATGAAATGCTGTTTTTGCTTTGACCTCACTGAGGATAAAAACTTTGTCTCAGTATCGTAAAAAATGACAGAATACTTAGACACATGTATCACGATATACACCGATCAGCCATTACATTAAAACCACCTGCCTAATATTGTGTATGTCCCCCTTGACCCTCAAGGCATGGACTCCACAAGACCTCCGAAGGTGTGCTGTGGTGTCTGGCACCAAGACGTTCGCAGCAGATCCTTTAAGTCCTGTAAGTCGTGAGGTGGCGCCTGCATGGATCGGACTTGTTTGTCCAGCACGTCCCACAGATCCTCGATTGGATTGAAATCTGAGGAATTTGGAGGCTGAGTCAACACCTTGAACTCTTTGACATGTTCCTGAACAATTGTTGCAGTGTGGCAGGGCACATTATCCTGCTTAAAGAGGCCACTGACATTAGGGAATACCGTTCTCATGAAGGGGTGTACTTGGTCTGCAGCAGTGTTTAGGTAGGTGGAATGTGTCAAAGGAACATCCAGATGAATGCCAGGACCCAAGGTTTCCCAGCAGAACATTGTCCACTGCTTCCACTGGCTTGCCTTCTTCCCATAGTGCATCCTGGTGCCACCTCTTCCCCAGGTAAGCGATGCACACGCACCCGGCCGTCCACAGGAAAACATGATCGATCAGACCAGGCCACCTTCTTCCATCGCTCCATGGTCCAGTTCGGAAGCTCACGTGCACATTGTAGGTGCTTTCGGTGGTGTACAGGGGGCAGCATGGGCACTCTGACCGGTCTACGTCTACGCAGCCTCATACGCAGCAAGCTGTGATGCACTGTGTGTTCTGACACCTTTCTATCATGGCCAGCATGAACTTTTTCAGCAGTCTGTGCTACAGTAGCTCTTCTTTGGGATTGGATCAGACGGGCTAACCTTCGCTCCCCACATGCGTCAATGAGCCTTGGGCGCCCATGACCCTGTCGCCGGTTCACCTTATAGCCATCACAGTGTGGCCCTTGTCAAAGTCACTCAGATCCTTACATTTGCCCATTTTTCCTGCTTCCAACATATCAACTTTGAGAACTGACTATTCACTTTCTGCCTAATGTATCGCACCTCTTGACAGGTTCCATTGTAACAAGATAATCAATGTTATTCACGTCACTTGTCAGTGGTTTTAATGTATGGCTGAACGCTGTATAAGTTAGCTAACAACCTGCCAACAAAACAGTAGTATTTCATTTAACAACAGCAAAACTCAGTTTTATTTAATGTCTATGAAAACACACAACACTAAAAAGGAAATGAAAATTAGAAGTCTGTAAAATTAGCATAAGCTCTTTTGATGCAACTAACTTTAGCTAACCTGCTAAAAGTGCTAAATGTACCTTTGCGACCAAATCAAATTTATTTAGCATTGACTGTGATGTATTGCTGTATAATTCACATGAAAAGCAGTGTTCATTGTTTCAGTTTGCCAATGTAGCCCTTCTTTAAACCTTGCTCATGTGTAATGCTACTTTGTTCAATATAAACTCATCTTTCTTACTTAGATTTAATGTAAATATTGCTGAAATAATGAGTTATTTGGACATCATTATCCATCATATCCAGCGTATACGGAACAGAAATATTAATGCAGTCGTGTTGTATCCCTCTGTTACAGAGAGCACATAGCTTAAAATCACCCGAAAATGTCTTTGATATTCTGGAGGAGAGAAGGCGGGGCAGTGATCTAAGCCACGCCCTCAGGACTTTTAGCGCTCGGCCGTATCGCGGGGCCACGCTTTTGTCTGTGAGCGCCCTCAGCAGGATGGTGCAGGAGTCACAGTATCTACGCTACGTTATCTCTGAGGTGAGATGCTGTCCGGAACTGTTTTTACTCTGTAGTGTCATGCTAAGTAAGAAATAAAACATAACAGGGCATGCTGTTATTGGAAAATATTCAGCAAGTTATTGTTACCAACCAGAAATGGATTGTTTTCCCGTTACAGCACATCCTGAAATGCTTTATTCCTCTTACACCACAGCAATTAGCTTTGTGTCAAGGAATTAGCTTAGTTTATGTTTTAGAGATTTAAGAAATTTGAACAGTCTCTCATGTTACTACCCATGGTGATGTGCTATGAGTGAATCTGAATATAAATGTACGCTCCATGCAGATAGCTGTGGAGTCAGGTGAGCCGCCCGAGTGTGTGAAGGAGGAGGCTGTGAGCATCTTGGAGGAGATGAGACAGAACCTGCAGCTGAGCTTCATCCGCCTCATGGGTTTCGCTCTCACTAAAGTCTTCAAGAGGCTCTTCAGCTCCATATGGGTGAACGAGGACGGACTCGCACGGGTTAGACACGCTCTCATCCCCAACATCGTCAGTGTGTTACTCTGTATTATCTCAGCAACTGTATTTGTGTCTGACGTCCATTTTAACGGTTTTTCGCACTTCCTCAAGTACATATTCACCTCTACACACTAGTGGCACTTTGACTTGCAGGGAAACCACACATCCTTGGCAGATATAATTCTTGGAGATCATCAGAGTATGGAAGCCCGTTTCTGCCACCATAATAATGAGAGTGGTTCTCATAATTATCTCTTTTTTTTTAATCTCATGGTGAGATCCTATCTCATAATTATGGCTTAGTATCTCATAATTATGAATTAATGTCTTATAATTATGACTTTATATCTCATAGTGAGATCCTATCATAATTATGACTTATAATTATGAATTACTGTTTTATAACTATGAATTGGTATCTCATAATTATGGCTTAGTATCTCATAATTATGAATTCGTGTCTTATAATTATGACTTCCTATCTCATAGTGAAATCCTGTCTCATAATTATGACTTAAGTTCTCAAAATAACCTACTGTTTCATGATAATGAGATATGTAATTATAATTTTGAGAAAATGTTCATAATAGAAATTCATAATTATGAGATCCGTTCTCGTTGTTATTATTATGACATTCTATGTGACTTCTTTTTTCCCCCCAAGTGGCAGAAACAGGCCTCCATATCCTACAAACTCTGCGCAGTCATAGCGATTTGCTAGGCTGTAAGCATACTACCTAGCTAGCATGGTAACTAGCTAGCTAAATATGTCAGCTTTTATGTAGAGATTAAATAGTTAAGAAATGATATGTTGATAATGTTGATATCCATCAAACATTCATTCTTTTTGCTGCTAAATGACCGCATTGTAAAACAAAATGGTGAAAAGAGCTAAAATGTGTCTTAGCTAACTGCTAGCTATAAAGATGAAATGTCCAGCTTATTATCATTTGATGGCTTCGCCCCCTCAGCTCCAACAGGCTATTCAAGAGTATCCGGTCATTCTGATGCCCAATCACAGGAGCTACATCGACTTCCTGGTTATCTCCTACATCATGTTCACCTACGATCTGTCCATCCCCGTCATCGCTGCTGGAATTCGCAAGTATCTATGCGAGACAAGCGAAAACTAACGTTCTGTTTAATCATGTTTTGATGTTACACATGCAATAACTTTTCTGTATCTTGTTTCCAATTTCTCCTCCAGCGCTGATGGGAATGTCTCTGATTGGTGAGATTTTGCGCCGGTCCGGAGCGTTCTTTATTCGCCGTGCGATCGGCTCGGATAAGCTCTACTGGGCTGTGCTGTCTGAGTACGTCAGGACCATAGTGCGGGTAAAACAATTACACTGTTTAACCCTTAGGACTCAGAAGTCATGCGGCCTTATATTAGCCAACTTAAGAGAGCAAATTCTAGCTCAAATACAATATATCATTTGTACCTATATAATTGATATTGTTATTTTTGACAGATGTCTCTGTGTAAAAGGGTGGAGCTTAAGTTTATTATAAATATATTATCACATCCTTTTAAGGAACATTCGTTAACTTGCTAATAACCTGGGCTCCTGATTTTAATAAAATAAATATAATTAACCCAATGCTAGCCATCTAGCCTGCTTTAATGCTTTTCTTTTAACAACAAACAGGAAACCTTATTTCCTAACTTTATTAAATTAATCTACACTAAAATTTTCTAGCATTAGGACCCCATGTATTCAGCAAACGTAAAGAATATCGTATATATGTACAGTCTTGGAAATAAGCACAAAATACACAATTTTTCCTTTCTTGTTGTAACGTTTATTTGAGACGACAGCCATGTTGAAATGACGTCAGACAGCTGGAGGAGTTGCAGCTCGTCAGAACTTCTGACTTTTTGAGTACTCAGGATAAAAGAAATCCTGTTTCCACTTAAGTGTACAAAACAAAATTGCACTTTACAATAGCTGGGATACTTGAGGTAATGCCAAAAGAAGCCAAGTGTGTTAGCATGCTGTGCATCCTGTGTATAGGTACTTGGTTAGCTTAGCCAATGTAGATAAATCGTTAGCTAATGTTTTTTACACATCACCATATCATCATACAGAATTTGTTTAACCCTGTGCTTTCTGTCAGGCTATAGTTAGGTCTGCCAGTTTATGTTTCCTCACCAGCTGCTACGATGATTAGTTGGTAGGCTGTTTAGGAGGCTAGCTACTCAACATGCTATGAAAGCAACAATTAGCTCTCACTCAGTAAAACTGATGAAAGCCTCTAAGATAAGTATCTATGTGGTGAAATCACACATTTATTCACCTTGCCTTACTATAACCACACTACTGCATTTTATACGTTCCTAGTTGCAGTAAAGTATTACTGCTTTTTTTTAATGAACATATTTTTAAATTTGTGTTTTTTTGCAGTCAGGTTGTGCTCCTTTAGAGTTTTTTGTGGAAGGGCTGCGCAGCAGAACGCTGAAGTCTCTGAAGCCCAAACTGGGTAAGCTAACCTTATTGATGCTACATGCTAAAACACAGTTAGCTAAAGCTAGTAAACCAAGATTACTCACTCTAACATAAATCGGATTAAACATAGGCGATAGATGGGTAAGCTAATTTTTGACCACACACACACTAACCTTACTCATGTTAATACTGTATTAATCACACTGTGTCTGAGAAAGCAACTCTTTTTCACAGTAAAACTAGCTATACTAAAATTATTAGTATTAAATTGGAGTGGATTATGATGAATTACAGACAAACAGCCAAATGTTTTGGTGATTTTGACACAAATAATAAATGTGTGTGTGTATAGGGATGATGCAGATGGTCTTGGAGCCGTTTTTTAAAGGCGAGGTGTACGACATCACCCTGGTTCCGATCAGCATCAGCTACGATCGCGTCCTGGAAGAATCTCTGCTTGCTCATGAGCTGCTTGGCGTTCCCAAACCCCAAGAAACCACCAGGGTACCATCCGTCACACTTACCTCCTTATCCCGTTATCACACTAAGCTTACAATTTTCACTGATTAAGTGAGGAATAACAAACTTCAGGATGTGCTGTTATATGAAAATAATCCACGCCACGGTGATGTGATATGGCCTGACATGACTCACGTATACATACCAAGGTGTTTCATTCCTTTTATACCACAGCAATTTGCTGACCAGTTCGTTTTTTTAGTTTATTCATGAACAGAAATTCATGCTTTTTATCCATTTATAGTTGCATTTAATGTTATGGAATGTACTCAAGGCAAGTTAGTAATGAGGTGGACTGGATTTAGGTTGTGGTGATGATATTTTGTGTGTGTGTGTGTGTGTGTGTGTGTACAGGGTTTGCTTAAGGCTCGCCAGGTTCTGGAGGAAAACTATGGCTGCATGCACGTGTACTTCGGGAACCCGGTATCTGTGAGAGAGCTGGCTAAGGGGAGGATCCACCGCGGTCAATACAACCTGATACCCAGGTAAAACACCACGATCGGTGAAACTCTGGAAAAAAAACAAACTGGATGCAGTTATACAGTGGCGGTGAATCCATGATCGTGGTGCCATTTGTGTCCTGCCGATATTACGTTTATGGCTGTAACTGAGATCTGGACTTTTTTTTTTTTTTTTTAACCCTCATCTATAGTTGTTGAGGTTGATATAGAAACGGCGACATCCTGATAATGTGTATTCTACTGAGTGGAAAACGTTGAGTGTCCTCAACTGACCTCAGAACAGCTGAGCTAGACACTTAAACTATTTCTTTCTTTCTCTCTCTCTCTCTCTCTCTCTCTCTCTCTCTCAGGGATCTGCCACTGAAGCCCAGTGCGGAGCTGCAGGAGTTTGTGGGTGATGTTGCTCACTTGTTGGTGCAGTTGCAGGAGCGAGGTTTTGTTCTCAGCCCGTGGAGTCTCATGGCTCTGATCCTCCTCCAGAACCCTGATGGTGTGGACTGGAACACGTTTACCCATAAAACCCTGCGCCTGAGGACACTCGCTGCTCAACTCGGAGCCCGAATCGACTGGCCTGGTACAGTATCACAGACAAAAAACACACTGTGTGTAAGGAAATGTATGGTGGGGACACGCGCGTGCACGCATGCAGATCGGCCTCGTTTGGGAATAAGGAACAAGCTTCCCACAGGTCATGGAATTTCTGGAATATCATGGAATTTTATAGTCTATTCCAGACATGGAAAGTCAGTGTATTTGATAATTTTTTTTTTTTGTATGATTTTGTTTGTAGCATGTTTAAATTTTAGTTGCCATTTATCACAGTGTAATATTTTCCATGGAGTATTTTTCTTTATCGGGTTATGTCACTATGTTTAAGCAGTAAAAAGTTCTGCTCAGCACAAAACGGCCTGTTTTTCCGTTCATTATAGGTCATGGCAGTTCAGATGTTTAGCCAGTGAAAGTCAGGAAAGTCAGGGGCTTGGAGTGTGAACCCTGAAGGAATTGCATTTCAGGAGTTGGAAGTACAATCTGTGAATAGGATCTTACTACAGATTACAAAAACTTACTGTTGGTGACTATAGGTTACTATAGGTTGCTACTGGTTACAAGACATTACTGTAGGTTAGTGTATGTAACTATTGGCTGCTGTAGGTTATTGTTGGTTCCTATAGGTTACTATTCACTACTATATTTACTGTAGGTTACTATGCTGTTCTCTTGGTAGCTATAGGTTACTATTGGTTACTGTATGTTACTATAGCTTACTTTTGGTTACTGTAGGGCACTAGGGTACTGTTCTTTATAATAGGATACTATTCTTGGCTGTAGGTTACTATTGGTTACTGTAGGACATTATTCTTTACTATATGTTACTAATGCTTACTGTTGGTTGCTGTTGGTTACTGTAGGTTACTATTGGTTACTATTGTTAAGATGGTCCCATCGTTCTCAGTGACTTATGAATTTTGCACTATTGTAGGGTGTTTTTTTTTGTTGTTTTTTTTTTGGAAACTGTTCTCAAGCTTCTCCAGTGGATTATAAAGGTCTGACAAGTGGAAAGGATTTACACAACGCAAAAAACCTGAACTACAGCAAAAAAGCTCAGTTCAGGCCTTCCTGTAGTTCAGTTGAAAAAAATAATTAATTAAATGAATAAAAATAAGAAAGTGGTATGTGGTCAGGATATTCGAGACCATACTTCTCATTTCTCATGTTATGAAATAATGTCATGGTCATGTGTTTTGTTTTTTTTCCAGCACAGCTTCACGACGCGGAGGTGATGTCGTCCAGCATGGCCCTGCATCACTCCGTAGTGCGCGTTGAGAATGGGCATGTCCGACTGGTCGAGGAGGTGGGGCCAGGACCCGTCACTCAAGAGGAGGCCGTGTTCAGGCGAGCGTCTGCGGTGCTCATGTGCGCCTCTTACAGGAACCAAGCGCTGCACGTGTTGACCCGACCTGCACTGGTAGCTGTTGCTATGACAACGGCTCTAAGCTACAGCAAAGGTGCGTGTAAAAGATATTATAATAAAATGTAATAAAATCACTGGACACTTTTGTACACACGTTGTAGGTGTGCATTTCGAGAATAGAGCTCGTCTTTTTTCCATGTAAAGTATGTTTTTTAATCGTCTATGCTACTGTTCACTGGACGTGCAAAAGTTTGCATACCCTTATTTTTGCAAAACAAGTTAGGTTTCACAAGGTTATGACAAATAATTAAAGTGTATTTTGAGATATTAATAGTAAAACAATTTTCGAACGTGATACAAATGTGATCTTTTATTTGTCATCTTATCTCTAAAAAGTTTTCTTTTTCCATTTTTTTTCTTTCTTCCATTTCTGAATGATCTTCCTAAACATTTGCATATCTTTTTATTAAATTGTGTCCTCTGTGAAAGCTTTCTTTTTTGTTTTTGTTTTGACTGGTTTTCTGATTTCTATTCAATTTCTAAATAGTAAACTATGGCTTATATTTTACTTTAATTAAAAATGTCTTTACCCAGAAATCAGGGAATTTGCACTCGAGTGTTCTATACTCAAAATAGGAAGAACAGCAGGGTCTGGTTGTGGACCCCAGTAGCCTTTATAACGAGTATCGTTTCCTCTCCAGAGGACGTCTTTAGCCGCTTCTGTTTCCTGCAAGATCTTTTGGCAAACGAGTTCATCTTCGTGCCTGGCCATGCAGCACAGGTGAGACTGAAACTAATCACATCCTGTAGGCAGAATCAGCCGTAAAGGTGTGAGTTACTTTGACCCAGAATCATTTTCTAAACCTGATGATTAATTACAATTTCGAGTTGGTTCAAATGGTACTAAAAAGGTCCCTTGATTTCCTGAAGTGCCATGTTGGTGCTTCATTAGTCATGGGAAGATCTTTTAAAATATATATATATATCGTCTGCCATTCTCTGTGTCTGTGTCAGGATTTTGAGGAGGGCTGCTCTGGCCTGCTGCGATGTGGAGCTCTGAGCATCTGTGACCGTGGACTGAGAGTGATGGAAGAAGAGCAGGACACCATCATCTTCCTCAGGACCGTTCTTGAACCATTTATTGAAACATACCAGGTGATTAGAGACCGTGTTAGAGGTTTCTATTTTGTGGACATATTTCCAAATGGACTTTTGATTTAACTGGGAAACGAATTATGTTTTGGGTTTAGGTGGTGTTTCGAGTTTTGTGCGAGGAAACATTTCAGACGTTTAGCGAGAAGAGGTTCGTGCCTGACGTCCGCGCTGCCGTCATGAAACTCATCCTCTCAGGTGATCACGTGCCACCAGGTTAAAGGGGAAAGTTCAAGAGGAGGGAATTAATTCATTAATTAAGGGACACTTGGCTCACAGATTCCTCATCTTGTTGAATAAGAGGGAAATAATGTCTGCTCAGGTTAATTGAGTCACATGGCCACACCCACATTGTTATACCAGCAGTTGCTCCGCCCACTGTCTCACTGAAAATGTGAGCAAATGTGTTATCGTTGGTATGGGACGATTATATGCAGTTCAGAAATATGAAATAATAAATATTAAGCAATGTGTTTTGAATTATGTGTGTGAACGTCCATGTTTAAAACGGCTCTAACCCACTTTTTTATTAATTTGTGAGATCTGATATTTTCGTGTTGCACACCAGCAATAATTATCGTATTTCTTGTACTATAAGACCAGCTGTCTGCATCTTAATCATTTCAATAAGCTTGTGTAATTGTAACCTGCCTGTATATTAGGGTTTTTACGGTAGAGCACTCCTGCACTCCAGCACTTCTGGCAGTCTGCTGTCCCATGTGGTGAATTAAATCCAGTTACACATCAGATACGAGACAATCCAAAGCTCCAACGCTATGCTGACTTTCACATTACGTCCGGATATTTTCCAATTTTGACTCGATCAATTAAACTCTTTTTATTGAGCAAGCTAGTTAGCTAGGTCGTAAACAAGCCACTGTGACTCTGCATATGAGAGAAACAGCTGTACAGTACGAATCACGCAGAAATCATCACAGCTGCATATAAAATCCACTGCTTTTCATTATACCCTGCCTATTTTGTCTCTCAGTCTCCGTGTCCACTCCTCAGACTCTGTCTCCTTCTTCAGGTGAGGTGCGCTCGTACGAGTGTTTGTCCTCCGACACACAGAAGAACGTTGTCTCGGCTCTGGTCAGGATGGGAGCTGCGTCTAAATCCAGGGTGTAAGCGGAAATTTCGCTCATAATCCACATTTAATGCTGTTATTAGTCCTGATTTGATTAGATACTAAGATGGTAAAACACTAATGCTGTAAACTGGGTTTAAAATAGATATGGAGTATTTGGAGTCTCTGTAGAATCTTCATGTCTTCTCCCGCTTGATAGTGAGGCGTATTTAATGATGATCCAGTTACTTTTGTATGCTCGCATATACCAGGGTTTCTCAATCAAGGGTCTGTGGAGCCCTTGTGGTCCGTGGCATAATTACAGGGGGTGCGTGGGATTGTTTCTAAACGTATGGCCTAATGAAATGTCTGTGACATGCTTTGGTCAAAATACCACCATGATAAAGCACCACAGCTCCCTTCTCACCCTGTCTAAACAGCCCCGGTAGCACTTTCCTCATCAATATTCATTCGCAAAGGCAGTTCTCAAGCTGTGAGTGGAGATACTCAGATGAGGGGGCGGTATTATTTTAATGAGCTCCAGTTGTGACATAGAAAGAGGAGTCGAATCGGAACAGCTTGTTGAAGCTCATGTTTTCTGAAATAGACAGAACAAAGAAACTGACTTGGTTGTCTTGTCTTATTTCAGAGTTTGTGGGTTGGTCGGCTCCAGATATCCAAATGTATGTGCACAAGCACTGAAAAAGTAAACTTTTCATGAGCTATCCCCTTTAATATGTACATTTTATGTCAGGGTTCTGCGAGAATCAGGCAGAATAATGCTAGTGTTTTGGAATCACTGGCTTACACGATTTGTCATTTTAAAACACTTGATTTCTCTGTTCTCAGAGCTGAACAGGTTGAGTACAGGGTGAACCAAAGTGCAGTGAGGAGAATATGGGACACACTGGGTAAGAAAATATATTTTCAGCTCTTTATGTAAATAAATAGATGTGTGATAGTGGTGTGTATCAGTTTTTCCTGAGGCAACGTGATATATAAAGTAGTATAATGAGCAGCACTATGTAGTACTAAGTAACATAAAGCTGCATGATTCAATACAGAACAATTTAGTTTTAATTTGAATATAAATATATACACACACACCTAGTAACAGATGCAGTAGCACTTAAACATAAACATTTCCATGAATATAGTGCAATTCTTCACTGCAAAACTGTGTTTTCAGAATTATTGGCTCCCCGAGTCTCTTCTGTACCTCATCCTGTAATGTTAAAAGTGGGTGGAGACACTTGAGGAGGATCCAAAATCCTCTACCTCCTCCTTCTCCATGCACAACATTTCCATTAATTTCATATTCTCATGTTTGTGCACCATGTTAGACACCTTCAATTCACACAACAGCGTTTTAAATAAGAGTAAAACAGTGATTTTTAATAATGCTTATTATTATTATGGCACTAATTGAGCTTAATTGTATTTTAATCTACTTAGTTACTTTTTTAGAGTCTTATGTGACTCGTGTACGACAACCACCATACAGTGACGGATGTCAAAATGATTTAGGTGAGACATCTCGTATTGGGTCAAAGACACGACTGAGTGCAGAATGTTTGCATTTGTTTTAAATAATCTTGAATAATTAAAAAAAAAACTGAAGAAGAAGAAGGTGCATCCAGTTCCAGTTTTGAGTGGAAAATTTGAACTACTGTAAAGTTTAATTTATACAATATTTTTCCCTAAGGGTGCCAATGATTATGGAGTTTACAGTATAGATATTATATAGATGATATATGGAGGGATAAGTGCAGCATAAAGCTGTAGCTCAGTACAGTGTTGTACAGGTGAATCAGAGTTAATCGTGTAATACTAATACTATAATACTACTGTGATACTGTATCTTGTGTTTTTGCTATAATAATAAATTCTCTCCTGTCTCCAGGTGGCAGTGTCGCGTCCAAGGTGCCGTTGTACTCGAGACTGTGACACGACCCTCCATATCTACTCTTTTTATATAATGAATGATGAGTTAAAGTAGGACCTTCAACAGCCTGAGCGATACCAATTACAAAATAATACGAACAAACCCAGGACAAAGAAAATTCCCAGGATTCCCCGTTTCACCATGTAACAGGAATTTGCCAGTTGATGTCACTGAAAGTATGAATGCTCAGAGGTGTAAAGACATTAGCACTAATTGTATTTCACTGCCAGGTAGGTGTGGAACACTTTTCAGTACACCACTGTATTAGCAAAGTTCCAGCATCTACAGTTATGATTATTTAGTAACATTTATTATCTGCTACTTCCTGTAACAGTCATTTGTAGGTTTTCACTGACTGTAGATACATTAATACCCCTGTCTGTCCCTGCTGATGTGTAATTGTAGATATTTTGATTTGTAGATAGTAATTTATAATAAAACAGACTATAATAAGTGTTTCAAAGCAATGTCAAATAGAATAATGTATAATATTGTATAATACATTAGGAATAAAAAAGGTTTCTAATTAAATAAACATGATTCTACGTCCTGTTTTTAATTTAATCAGTTTTTTTCTAGAACATTTATTATGCCTCCGCAGCAGTGACAGCCATGGCCAGAGGAATGATGTTTTTGGGTTGACTGTCCATCCGGTTCTTGTGAATGTGATATCTCAAGAGTGCCTTGAGGAAATTACTTCAAATTTGGTAGAAATGTTCAATTGGACTCAAAGAACTGATTAGAATTTGGTGGTCAAAGGTCAAGTTCACTGTGACCTCATGTTCTTGTGAAGGCAATATATCAGGAACGCCTTCAGGGAATTTGGAACTGAACTTGTTCACAGAGGAATACAACCATACATCTTTTATATAACAGCAGAATCCGATCCATATGCTACCTGAGCACATAATTTTACTCCTATGGGTTTTCAATGACGTCACTGCAACGTGTATCCATAAGTTTGAAGTATCCGTATACGATGAAATTTATTAAATGTATAATGTTTAATTGATGGTGCACTTTATTTCAGTTTACTTAAATTTTCACTCTAACTGGCTCACTATAAGACACTACTAAGTGATGTAACCATAGCAAGAAAATGTTAACGACTTACAAATCATCTATCGTTCTTGAATTATCTTACACTTTTAAAAAGTTGGGGTGGATTTAAGGAAAACTTTAATGGGAGATAAACATTTCAGAAACACTTTTGCTGTTTTTTTTTCTTTTTAAGGAAAATTAGGAACACTGCTGTTTATACATATGGTATATAATTCTAACATAATTAAAAACCCAAATAAATAAATAAATAAATAGATTTACCTAATGAATAATTGGATCATCATAAAATAAATCCGCAAAAATTCTGAGATCACCCGATTTAAATAACAAAGTTAAAAACCACATAATTTAGCCCTGTATACAACTACAGTATATAGTAGATGAAAATTTATTATTAATTATAACTTGATTTGATTGTCATCTGGGGAAAAAAAAAAAAAAAAAAAAGACAGGACGAAGGTTGGATTTTTTTTTTTTTTTGCACAAAAACAGTACATTTAATTCAAGTGTTCCCCAGCACAAATACATAAGAAAGGAGTCATTCTATTCCTCTTTCTTTCTTGCTTTCTCTCCATCTCTTCACCCCGGCTGCAAATAACAGCAGAACCACAGCTGCGGATGGAGAGAGCAAGAAGAAAAGAGAGAGAGAGAAAAGGATGGAGAAGGGAGAGAAAGCAAGAGACGGATGCATCTGACAGACCAAATATGAAGGACAGAAGGTAGGACATGGCTGTAGTCAATAAATATTGAGGCAACAACAATCATAT
>JAOTRR010000027.1:1733271-1744225 GCA_028570945.1 Gogo arcuatus | reverse complement strand
CACACACACACACACACACACACACACACACACACACACACACACACACAGATGATTGAATAATACCTGAAAACATTTAACCACTCATTACAATGGTGTGCCATTTGTGCCTAGATTAAATAAAATCACTTTCTTCTATAAGGACGCATTAAGAAGCAGTAGTAGTAGTATAGATTTGGTAATTCATTTAAATCCCAGCTCTAAATAAATGAATTTAACCACGACAAACATCATAAATAGTCCTATATTTGCGCTAACCTACCACAATTACACAGAATGAAATTTATTCACAGGCTGCAGAAATATGTCAGTAAACTAGCTCAGATAAGGGTCGCTATTAATCCACACGCAGCTGGTTTAGCACGGTATTTGGGACGGCTGTAGGAAACAGGGACGTGTATGTAACTCACGTGTTTGTGTGTGACGTTGCGGACGTCACCAACATACATGATCTCGCCATGGTGTCTCACCATCCCTACTGTAATGGAGTCCTCGCACACCTCGGACGCCACGTAGCACTCCACCTGGATGCCCAGGTCCTTTAGCACCAACAGACCTGAGCACACGTGCGCACACACACACACACACACACACACACACTATAATCACAACACTGTTCCAGTTTAAGTACAGTACTTCCAATCAGGTTATAATCACACCTGAGACAGACAGTTACGACCTCACCTGTAGCAATGCCATCGAACAGAGAGAGCACTCTGATTGGCTGCCTCTTCTCTGCTAGAACAGGGGTGTAGATCTTAGGGGGGTCCTGAGGGAGAGAGAGAGAAGCCGAAAGAAAACCTTGAGACACAAGACTTTCTGGGAACTAAAAACCTAAAATTTATATTGTCTTTCCATGCATCTGTCTAACAGGATTTTAGCTTAAAGGTGTTCTAGGTCTTTGACCTAGTGAACTATCACGAGCTTGTTTTTGATAGAGACTACTACAAAGCACTTCTGTGAGGGGGCGTCCACTAAATTCTGTAAATGTAAATGCGTCTAGCACACAATTCGTGGGTGGTGGCTCATCATTTACATTTACACTTATCTAATTTGGCAGACGGACTTATCCAGGGGGACTTACATAAGTGCTTTGAAGTCTATCAATAAACACATCCTGATACTGGTTCACTAGGTCACAGACTAAGCATACCATCGGTCTAAAAACTGTTGGGGAGGTTATATAGCAAGAAAAGCACAAAGACAACAAGATTTTTTTTTTTGAAAGTGCTAATTTAAGTACTTCAGGAAGAGGTAGGTCTTTAGACGTTGTTTTAAGACAGCCAGTTACTCAAGTGTTTGGACATCTAGGGGAAATTCATTCCACCACTTAGTTGCCAGAACAGAGACCACTCTTGATGCATGCCTTCCTTGTACCTTGAGAGATCGTGGGACCAGTCGAGCAGTGCTAGAGGATCATAGGAAGAGTGGCGCAGTGGGGGTATGATGAGTGCTTTGAGGTAAGTAAGTGCTGGTCCATTTTCGGCTTTGTAGGCAAGCATCAGTGTTTTAAATATGATGTAGGCAGCTACAGGAAGCCAGTGGACGGAGCGTAGCAATAGGGTAGTGTGGAGGAACTTAGGAAGGTTGAAAACGAGTCGTGCAGCTGCATTCTGGATCAGTCGCAGAGGTTGAATGGCGTTCAGAGGCAGACCTGTCAGGAGTGAGTTGCAGTAGTCCAGTCTTGAAATAACAAGGAACTGAACAAGCACCTGAGTGGCCTGTGTGGACAGAAGTGAATGCATCCGTCTGATGTTGTAAAGGAGAAATCGACATGAGTGTGACACATTAGCAATGTGAGAGGAAAAGAACAGTTGTTTGTCCATGGTTACCCCAGGTTTGCGTGCAATGACCAAAGGTGTGATCAGAGAGTTATCCAGGGAGATCACTTACCTGGGGATGTATCACCTGGGTAGAACAGCAGTTCAGTTTTACTGTGATTAAATTTCAGCTGATAAGCTGCCATCCATGATGAGATGTCTGCCAGACATGCTGAGATAAGAGCGGAAACACGAGTGTCTGCAAGAGGGAAGGAGAGGATGAGTTGAATGTCATCCGCATAGCAGTGGTATGAGAACCCGTGTGAGGACATGACCTCACCAAGAGATCAAAGTACAGAGGGAGAACAGAAGAGGACCGAGTACTGAGCCTTGTGGAACACCACAATCTGCACAGTCTGGGTGGAGCAGATGTGGATCCCCTCCACGTCACCTGATATGACCGACCTTCCAGGTAGGAAGCAAACCATTGCCATGGTGTGCCATGAATTCCAAGACTCATGAGGATGGACATAAGTGAACATGAGGATATGTCAAATTTTGCTGAAAGGTCAAGCAGGATGAGGACTGATGTCAGTTTGGCTGATATAGCAGCATGTAGCTTTTCAGTGTTGGCCAAAAGGGCAGTCTCTGTGGAATGTGCCATTTTGAAGCGAGACTGGTTAGGATCTTGGAGCTTGTTCTGTGAGAGGTAAAGAGAAAGTTGATTATAGACAGTGCATTCGAGGATTTTAGATAGAAAAGAGAGAAGTGATACCGGTCGGTACTTGCTGATGTCTGAGGGATCCAGGGTGGGTTTCTTCAGGATGGGAATAACCCTTGCTCTCTTGAATGCAGTTGGTACATGACCAGATGTTATGGAGCCACTGATAATAGCAGTGATGAAAGGGAGGAGGTCTTATGAGATAGTCTGGAGCATTGTGGAAGGGATTGCATCCAGTGGACAAGTGGTAGGATTGCAGGACAAGATGACTTGTAGGATCTCTTCTGTTGTTAGATTTGGAAAATGTGCCAGTGAAAGACATGAGGAATCCTGTGTGTGTAGTGTAGGACTTGGGGTAGGAGTGAAGGTCTGGCAGATCTTTTCAATCTTCCCATCAAAAAAGGTGGCATCACCTAAAGATAATTCCCAAAAAGCTGCTATAATGTCCCATGAAATGCATGCTTATGCCTGGCCTTCAAGGACTACATTCAAAAACGTACAAAACTTACAGTATGTTGTTAGATGATTAGCTAGGGTTATCTCTGAATTCAGCAAGTGTTGCTCTTGCTCCTGTTTGTACAGGAACATAAAAAAGGATTCACCCATTTCTGGCCAAGGTGGCAAAGTAATTGTTCAGATGACTGTAATCTTGAAGCCTGACTTTTGTAATCTGCTCCTTGCTGGCTCCCTCTTGACTTACTCACTGACCCTTTACATTTACGGCATTTAGCAGACACCCTTATCCAGAACGACTTACAGAAGTGCTTTGGAGTCTCGATCAAAAGCACATCCTCATGTTAGTTCACTGGGTCAGGGACTAAGAGTACCATCAATTTAAAAACCCTGCTGGAGAGATTAGAACAGTATGAAAAAAAATCATACTGTGTTTATGCCTGGCTGGCTCACCTCTGGTTAACACTCTAACCCGACTTACTTGCTCCTGGCTGGCTCACTCCTGGCCAGATCTCTCCTGACTGGCTCGCTTCTGGAAAGGTCTCTCTCCTGGGTGGCTCTCTTCTGTCCGGCTCACTCCTGGCTTGCTATCTCTCGCTCTCCCCTGACTGGCTCACTCCTGTCTCACTCACTTCTAGCGAGCCCTTTCTCCTAACTGCCTTGCTTCTGGCTGGCTCTCTCCTGAATACCTCTCTCGACTGGCTCTCTCCTGAATGCATCTCTCTTTGCTGGCTCACTGCTGGCTGGTCTTCCTGCACATGACAGAGCTTTGCTAGAGAATGCAGAAGTCTAATTTGCCTTCAAGTTCACCCATGTCACTCCATTGCCATGTTCCTCTGCTGGTTGCCGCATTAGATACAAAACTCTGATGGTGGTCTACAACACAAAAATGAATCAGCCCCTGGACCTGATGGGAATGGTCAAATCTAACCTTAACCTTTGATCTACTTGTCTTAAGACCACCCTTCAAGGCACAAAGCGCTATTCTGTATTGAAGCAAGGTGGTCGAGTAAATTTCTTTCAGCATTCTTCAAGAGTGGACTGAAGACCTTGATGCACATTTAAGCAAATGCTAATCGTACACGTTATATTTCTGTAGGTTACTCTGGATAAAAGCGTTTGCTAAATGCCATTGATGTAAGTGTAAATGTAACTGAATAAATATGTCTTCATAAGAAGAGAAAAGGAGAAAGGCAAATCAACCACATGGTCACTGTTAAACTGTTATGCTCCGATCCAAACACTCTGTAAACAGTTGTGAGTTTGTTTAGATGGATGTGGCAGAAAGGAATTCCGAAACCATCTGTGTACACTCATTCCACCTTTAGACTTGATGCACAGCTTTGTTATCAGCATACAAACGCTAAATGTTTTAGTGTGGAGAACTCACAAAGTCCTGGTCATGGTTGTTGGCAAAGAACAGCTGGAGGCGCGATGTCCAGTCGTCTCTGCGCCGGAGTATTCCAAACACACCCTTACTGCTGCACATGTAGCAATTCCACGGATCCTCATTTATAGCAGCCTGTGCTGAGCCGGTACCAACCAGGAGATCTACACACTCCACACAGAAGCACCTACACACAGTTCACAGTGTAAGTGCACATCTCCAAGAAATATAATTAAAAATGTGTTGCTTCATTGTACAAACCACATTAAGGTACCAGCCATTAGTTTACTAATGGTGTGTACAAAACTAGGGCTGTGAAACACTTACAAACACTTTAAAAATTTGCATTTAAATATTATTAGGTATAAACCTGCCAAGAAAACATTAAAGTTTCATAAAACACTAGTGCTGAATTTGCTTATTTATTTAATCACATCCAAATTATATTGTCATTTAATTTACTGTTTAGTTTCTTATTTTGTTTACGGGACATGTATGTAATCCCAGTCCCCACCCCCCCAACACAAGTAACTTGACTGCAAACTTCTCGCAAAATAATCAGCTATATAAATCCCAAAGATTTTCATTTGGTGACCGTGCAGCTGACTTGAAATGTGCATTTGTTAATGATCAACGTCGTTAAAATATATTAAACAGCACAGCTTAACACTGCGACACTTTACTGATTGGAGCCAAAATCTTTGTCTCAAAACAAATTGTTTATTTTGGTTGTGCAAAATGTCAAGAGTTCTGCCTACATGCCATATGTGGTTAATTATGGGCGTGTCTGTATTTAAATCTGAACAGCACAGCGACTATGAACACTGAAGCCCCAGATCTCAATCCCTCTGGAAAAATCTATTTGTAAACTATGTACACACACATTTGTCTGCCTGGCCTTGTGAGGACTTTCATTGACATTAATGCTCTTTTAGGTTTTTAAATAAAAATAAAATAAAGCCAAATATTCCATTCCAAGATATAAAAACATGTCCACACACACACACCTGCAGCAGTTGTTGTTCCCACACATGAGCACCTCTCTCCCCCCACAGCAGATGGTGCAGTAGGACTGGTAGCCGTCATCGTCGTACTGATACGCACACTCCAGGAAGCAGTTCTGCACGCACCACAAACACTTCCTGAGTCACAAAGTCAGTCCAAGGAACAGCTACACTTTTTCTGAGTAATCTCCAAACTTTAGCCACTAAAGCTCAATAAGATATCAATAAACAAAGTCACAGTAATCTCTGTTAGTGTCTATTGACTTTCCAATTAACTTTGTGGTGTGTATCTATTTGTTTCACATAGCTGAGTGTGTCTGAGTGTCTATGTGCGTGTTGTACCTTGCAGCTCTGGCACATGGCTCCGATGAACAGCGGATGTTCGAGTGATACGTTCAGACTTCCACAGGATATACATATATCTGTGCACAAAGGTGACATCAGCATAACTCGAGTTTTTTCCAGGAACTCACAGATGCATTGAAAAGTTTTCTAAAAATGACCAACTTTTAGCATTTTGGGATGTTTCCTAGAATGTCTGACTTTTGGGATATTTCTAAAAATGTCTGATTTCTAGTATTTGAGATGTTTCTTAAAATGTCTAACTAATCATAGAGTCCAACAGATGTATATGAAGCGTGTAAAGTCTGTGTAGCTTAGCTTGAGAGGTAAAACAAGCAAAGAATGATGAGAAACTGTTGCTTACCTTCGATATTCCTGCACTTTTGACGTACCTCGTACACTAGCCTCTCTGGAAAACAGAATGAACTGAACTTGGTTTTTTGGATCAGTGCTACATTTTAGCAAAACAGCCACAGAAACAACTTCTGGAAGCTCAGAGAGGCTGGGATGATTGATTGATTGGTAAATAAATAAATAAATGTATGTATGTATGTATTATGGTTTGTTTGAGGGCTTATTCTCATATTCCAGGCTTCTGTAATACAAGTTTAGCCAAAATCAGTATGATGATGTAAAATCGAAACAACCAACAAATGACATACTGTCCAGCCTGAGTGTGTGTGTGTGTTTGTGTGTGTCCGTATGTAATACCTCTGGTCCCTTCATCTATAATCTCTTTAATTTTAGGTTTCTCCAAACTGCTCTTCCTGGGCTTCTTGGCAGGCGGAGCTGTGTACGCTGCAGCTTCTGGCTCCACCCACATTTCAGGGTACACTTCAGTGTAGGGATTCCGCTCGGCTGGAAAAACACCCACACACACATCTGTAAGAAGCTCACTTTTGACGGTATTTCAGTTTATTTAAGCATGGAAAGGCTATAGGGTAATACAGCAGAGTACTGTAGTATAGTCCTATATTAGAACAGTAGAGTACTGAAGTATAGTATGGATGTATACAGTAGTAAGGTACCAGGTGGTGGCTCCAGGCCCTTGGCCCCAGTGGGCAGAAATCCTCCACTCGCCCACTCGATCATCTCTCTGGTCTGTAGCTCCACACTCTTCCCCGTGTCAGAGTCATCAGTTGACACACACACTGGGAACAGTTTCCCCGCCCGTGTACTGGCCGTCTGCACACACACACGCCACACGATATCAATGACGAGCACAATGCAAGCGTTTAAAGTAAACCTTGTCATATATGACAGAGGGAAAGAGAGAAAGAGAATTAGCCAGTTACTCACTTGTAGCACCTCGTAGATAGCTTTTCTGTACATGGGCTGTTTGCTGTAGGTAGGCTGATGAAAGGCAGTAGAAAATGAACTCAAAGGCAACAGTTTCTCCACACACACCTGAGGAGAGGACGAGACAGGACTATTAGTCAGTGTTTATCCAGATCAGTCCGTGTGGACGGTATGGCCACTGAGCATTCCCGAGTTTCCAGGTGATACAGTCACGATAAAGGAAGAGTTCGGAAATAGTATGCTAATTCAGCGACTGAAAAGGAACGCCCACCAAAATGAGCTGTTCACGGGAATTTGTGTTAATCAGTGGCTACAATGTTCCGTTCACCGTTAGCCGTATTAGCATGTGTGCGGTCACACCAGGACTTGAACCGAATTTGACTATTGTCTTTAGAGCGTCACGGTCTCGCAACAGCGGGAAGGAATTTGCCAGACGATTGGGTGAGACAGTATAGAGGAAAGTACTGACCAGTTTACTATTGTGTGATTGGCCAATTATCCAGAGTGGGAGGGAATTTTATGTGGTCAGCTCACCACTGAGAATTTTCCGTCCCCGAACCACATGACCCATCTGGTTCCCTCTGCAGCTCGACTGCGTCCTGTCATCCACCAGGAGACGATGCGTCCAGGCCACCAGGAGAACCCGCGCAGCTTCCCCCAGACCAGCTCCCCAATCCCAAAGCCACGCCCATCCTTAAACACACAGACAGAGAAAACACGGCGCTACACTTTTACATGGTTACACCAATTACTGTGGGGTACAAGATTTCAATACAGAATCACTCTCTTGGCCAATTTCTTTCAACATTCAGAGCAATGCTACTGCTCAAAAATGATAATCACCTGTTAGAGAGAATATAAAACAGTTAACCAACTTTTAGACGATAATAGATGCCTTAGACTAAAACAGGAAAAATACATAAATAAATGCAGAATTTAAAGAGGTTTCCATCAATGCACACTTTAAGCGAAGTGTGAAAATCTGTATTTCCATCAACTACTGTTCAACAAGATGTCTTTTTTTTTATACAGTTTATCCAATTTTTACAGCTTACACCAAAATTAGCATAGAAATACACCCAGACGTACATCATACTCTTGCTCCGCCTCCGCCGGCTTGCGCAGCTCTTTGTTACCACAGGCAACAGAGACAAGGGCGGGCTCTGGTGTTGTGGCGACCGTCGGTGAAGCGGGGTCTGTGTGCTGCTGCTGAGGGGGCGGAGTCTGTGGCGCAGGAGTGGGTGGGACACTGCTGATCATGGTTTGCTCTTCATTCCTCTGAGCATCGTCTTCTGATTGGTCGGCCATGGTGTCATTCATGAGCGGCATCAGGTGAGTTTTCTTCTCTTCCTGAATTGTGTTAAAAAAAAAACAGTGTATTTTTATAAATACTATTATGTAAAGCTTACAAAGAAGATTATACCATCTTTAAGGTTAAATAAATGACTGAACGGAGTAAGGAATAATACACTTGGCAGTGTGCGCTTGTAGGAAATTCATCCACGACTGAAGTTAATGTTACCGCCCTGAAGGTGATTATTTTCCAAATGCAGCATGCCCCAAAGTGTTTTGTTCCTTTTATACCGCAAGCAATTTGACAACAACTTTTAATTTCTTAATGAAACGACACTTCGTACATTTTATCCGTTTATAGTTACATTTAATGCGCAACGTTTCCTGAGCATGTCTGAACTTATTGACTGTTACAAAGTACTGACACTGGAGACTCCTTCGAAAAATGTACAATAAACGTCTCCTTGTCTGTTTATTATTAGCCTCAGATTACGTGAATGAACTGTTACTATAGAAACAATAACATATTCGAATGACCACGTTAACGTAAACCTGTGATCTGAATTACAGCCGGAACTACGGTCAGAGCTGCTGTTATAGAAAATGAATCCACACCTTCTGACCAATCAGAATCGAGAATTCAACAGTATTGATAATTAAACTACACAACACAGACACTCCATAAACTCAGAATATCATACTGTATGTTTGTACGATACCAAAATTGTGGGTTATATTACACATCCATCAAAGGGTGTGGTGGGTGTGGCCTAATATTCTAATGAGCACAGTTGATTGACAGTCGACCCACGTACAAGAATTGTAACTGTTCGTCGTGTATGGACGAAGTGTAGCCTGAGGTCAATAAGGTGAAATGAGTTGAGACATGATTGTATTTTTAGCTCCACATCATCACCACTGTCAGTTACACTGATCTCTCAGCAAACCAGGACACAACACACAACAGGTTCAGTGAGTACACACACACACACACACACACACAGAGGAACAATGTAGTGCTGGGCTGACGACTGGGATCCTGCCAAACACAACACAGCAGTGGCAACACTATTCCTGTTATACAATAGTACATGATGTACTCAAAGAGTAAAAGAAATAAGAAATGTAGCTGCGAGCAGCGATGAGGGGGCCAATCAGCTCAGCAGGGCATAGCTGCAATGGAAACGTCATGTCATTTTGTCCAGGGCATGGCTGTGTGCACTCACAGCAAGTTTCATGTCAATTAACCAAAGAGTGGCCAAGATATGAGCTCACTTCCTGTTTGCCAGCTTTGCTGCCGAATTCGCTGTAACAGACGAATGGTTTTGAAAATAAAAAAATCTGTTTGATAGCTTTTTCAGGCTTTGTCTGAAGATCATCTGTGCCAAATTTGGTGAAGGCTGGACAAAATTTGTGGCCTGTCAAAAGATTTTAAACTGTTCGATCTAACCCTAACCCTAGATATCCAGCATGGCGGCTGGATCAATTATGTTGACTTGAAAAGCTGGCATGTCTCGGCCCTGGGAACTGCCACGTTATCAGCAGACACAAGAATGAGTTTTTTAAGGCAAACACATCAATAGCCCAAACACATTTTGTTGCGGCGCCCCCCAGTGGTCAAATGACAAAACGTTGTTTGTCCTTCCTCAAAGTGCAGTCCCAAATCCATGTACTAAGTTTAGTTTTGATTCATAAAAGTGTTCCTGTGATATGACCTCACATCCTGTTTGGTGGCTTTGCCACTGATTTGATTGGCTATAATGCTTGATTGGGTGAATGCTTTGGCAAATCAAAAAGACAACAATTAACTTTTGTGAGGCTTGGTCTGGTGATTGCGTCTTTCAAATTTCTTGAATATTGCACAAAATTTGTGATCTGAAAACTTATAAGCGTTTTTGATCAAATCCAATACGGCGGCTGCATCAATTAGGCTGACGACAGCTTGCATGGAACTGGCTTTGGAACCTCCCAGGGTATGACCAGACACAAGAATTATTATTTAAGGTAAACATTTCAACAATTATTAGCCAAAATGCTCATTTTTGCTTATTGCAGCACCCCCTAGTGGTCAAATGACACAAAATGTTTTGTGTTGCCTCAAAATGGGATCCTGAGTCCATCTACCAAGTTTGGTTTTGACACATCTAAGAGTTGCTGCGATATGACCTCACTTCCTGTTTAGCGGTTTCACCTCTGACTTTGATTGGCTGTGACGGACGAACACTTTGGCAAATTGAAAAGCCAACAAATAAATTTTGTGAGATATCTGACTGAAGATTGTCTGTGCCAAATTTCATGAAGATTGGACAAAATCTGAGACCTGTGAAAACTTTTAAGCTTTTTTGATAAAATCCAAAATGATGGAAAATTCAGTATGGCAGAAATTGATGGCATGACTGCGCTGAACTTGGCTTGAGCCAAGGAATCCAATGGTACCTTGGATTACCATTTTTGTAAATCTGACAAAATACAATTTAAAAGCTACATGTATAAATGCACATCCAAGTTTGACCCATTGGGTCAGGTACTCTTTGGCTGGATCACTCAAGGTGCAAACATGAGACTTGGTGAAAAGAATCAGGGGCCTGTCCGCAATCAGTGTGACAAATTTCAAAACTTTATACCATATGGTTCTATGGTCTGCCATAGACAACCTAGCCAGAATATTATTATTATTATTATTATTATTATTATT
>JAOTRR010000027.1:1695737-1713081 GCA_028570945.1 Gogo arcuatus | reverse complement strand
GTCTGAAATGGAAACTACTGAATTAGATCTGAAATGGAAACTACTGAATTAGGTCTGAAATGTAAACTACTGAATTAGATCTGAAATGTAAATTACTGAATTACATCTGAAATGTAAACTACTGAATTAGGTATGAAATGCAAACTACTGAATTACGTCTGAAATGTAAACTACTGAATTGGGTCCGAAATGGAAACTACTGATTTAGGTCTGAAATCCAAACTACTGAATTACGTCTGAAATGTAAACTACTGAATTATGTCTGAAATGTAAATTACTGAATTACGTCTGAAATGCAAACTACTGAATTGTGTCTGAAATAAACTACCAAAGTGTTTCCAAAATAAAGTCCTGAACTCTTTCTATAATAAACTACTGTATTAGGTCCAAAAAATAAGCTCTTGAATTAGATAAAACTACTTAAACTAAATAAAGTAATTTGACTTCGTGAGTAAAAAAAAAAAAGGCCACTAAATGCGAATTTGTATAAAGGAAATACTTTTGTTGCAAGGTGCTGAAAGTGATTGCATAATTATTTTTAAAAGCCCTCAAATAATTAACAGGTTAAAAAGAGTTAAAACATGTTTTAATGTTCACGACTAAAGTAATGGAAGAAAGACGGAAAGAAAGTGTGCGTTACAATTCGAATGAGTGTGTAGTTTCACTAAGGTGTGAGTTTAAGTGAAGGTGGTGATTGGTCAGCTGCTGAGACATCCATTATATCATCACTAGCTTGAAGTTAGTACTCAAATAAAAAAAAAAAAAAGATTTTATACTCCAAACTACTTTAACTGTGGAAGTTGCTGGCATTTATTTTGGACACGTCAATCAAGTCAGTGCTTTCAGAAAATTCTGAAGTTCATAGTTACCAGAAACTGGACACAGTATTAGCTTGCTAACTTAACCAATTGTACTAACATATAGCTCATTAACAGTATTGAAACAGAGATAGTAGCGGCGTCGGAGCTGTACACTCAGTAGCCATGTTGGTTGTCTGTTATATGCTCTAAGCCCCTCCCCCTTCTGCTTAACGTAATGTTCATGGTATAACTATTTCAAACGTATTTATTACAGTATACCGCTATACTGATATACTGTCACACCTCTAATAATGACAATCCATAACAACCTCATTACAAGTTAACTAGCACTAGGTAACACTAGCCCTCACAATACTCACATACATACACAGCTGTGTGTGTGCACAGTGTGTGTGTGTGTAAAGTGTGTGTACAAGTCATCATTCACCCAGATGAAAGATGCAGCTGCTCTTTAGAATCTATTGTTTCAGACCTGGAAAGTTTACAGTAATTTAATATAGGGACACACACACACACACACACACACACACACACAAAGCCCTTGGCCTGAAACTGCTATCTTTAGTACAGGAGGAAAAACAGCAGGGCATTACACAACATAAATATCCCAACCCCACACTCTTTCTATTATTAGCAGAAAAGTTTTCAGTCAAAAAAAGTTCCTTAAAGTACCAGAAAATATTTCATATTTAACGTTTCCATGAAACCGAAATTTGTTACTATTAACATCAAGCAAAGGAAGAATTAAAAAAACAAAACAAAACAGAAATATGACACAAGACTGTGCAAACATGGCGTGACAGGCAGGGTGTGGCCTAATATTCTAATGAGCTCGCTTGATTGACAGGCTTGGTATAAGGCTCTATGTTGTGGCTGGTTTCTTCAGTATTCTGTGCATGTGTATAAAATGCCACAAGGACGTGATCAATAAGTTGCATTATCTCTCTCACACACACAAAGCACAGGCATGTGAACGGCACATGATTTCACAGAAAAAGCACTAATAAAGTCTGGCTGTAGACTCGGCTTCCCTGCGGAGTGTGTGTGCGTCTCATTTCCACTCCTTCACATGTGGTCTGCGTGCTTTTAAACTCAAACCAAGTGTATGAATGCTAACACACACCACAGTGTGTGTGTGTGTGTGTGTGTGTGTGTGTGTATACACTCCCCAGCCGACAGCTTGTCTCAGCGAGCGGCTGATTCCCGGCTCGCACACACACAGGTACTATACACAGTTATTTACGAGTGTGCGTGTCGGCCACAGGGCTTCACCACCTCCGGCTTCAGAACGTCTGGTGAAGGAAATTTGTTTGGAGGTTTTATTAACTCTACAGTAGGAATAAAACAGGATGTTAAAGCAATAATCAGAATCAACAGATTACTTTCTTTCTTGCCACCCAGCATCCTGTCTCTCAGCTTCAACTCTTTCGCAATTCCATGGGGGGGGGGGGCATCAACTCGGAAATTCCTACTCGGGCGGGAATTCGAGACAGTTTCCTCAGCAAGTGACGTGAAATCAAAATGGCTGCTCACAGCATCAACAGTAAACAAAGCAGCACTTCTTACCTTTATACTGTACATACAGTATTTGTCTCGATCACTAACAAAAGGCGAGCATGGAGGCGTCCGTGTTTTTTTTTCTCCACTGGAGCTCGAAGGCACAGACGTCAAAGACGACGTAATTCCGACTTCCTGCACTGAAAAACTAACTTTTTGCAGGTAATTCTTTTTGTTTTTCTCAACTTTTTTATATTGTTCTAGCATTTTTTTTTCAACTCTGCAAAACTAAAAAAAAAATTACCTGCAACAAGTTTGCAGTTTTTTTTTCATTCTTTTCAGTGAACTTCTAAGTTATGTTGAACGCAACAAAAGAAAGACTACGTTCAGTCCAAGAACATACAGCATTCATTCTGTCATCCTTAGTAACTGCCTGGTCGGGACTGAGGTGGGTGAAATTAAGCTTCTAGTTTGTTAATATTTTCAGAAATAGAACAAATTAAATTCGAAAAATTAAAAATAAGAAATGTGCGAGTGGGATTGAAAAGCAGGCCGTCTCTGGTTTATGGACTGGAGCGATGTAGCTGAGGTTGAGGAACTGTCAGAGCCAGAATTCACACACCATACTGACACTTAAATAATAAAATAATTAATCATTAAAAAGATTAATCATTAAAAAGTTAATTCAAATGAATAGATTAAACAATTATGTATAAAAATGTTTAACATTTTACAGTTTTAGATTAAATATTACACTTTGGTGTCAACACTACAAAGCAGTATTTAAAGCATTAAATCTAACTTGAAGGTGTGTGTGTGTGTGTGTGTGTGTGTGTGTGTGTGTGTGTGTGTGTCTGTTCACCGTAGGGGGTTTGCGTTTGCGAGCTGGTCGCCCCACTCTGCGAGCCGGAGTGTCCACCACAGCCTCTTCCTGCATGATCTCACCCACTTCCTGTTCCTGCTCTGAACTCTGCAAACACACACACACACACACACACACACACATTTAGCATTAACCAGCCAAACACAATCATCTTCATCAGCATTATGACTATACACCCTGTTAGAGAGAGAGCGAGAGAGAGAGAGAGAGAGATGAAGAGGTTATATACACAGAGATATTTGTATGGAGTAAGAGTTTTGGAGGACAGTTAGAAATAAAACACACACACACAGAGGGATAGTCTACAAATGATAAAAGTGTGTGTGTGTGTGTGTGTAGGTTAGATATCTGCGAACACAACACAGGAACCAGCTGTAGAAAGTTGGACAGTGGTTGCCAAGGGTAAAAACTGCTTAGCAACTGTGTTCCAGAGAGTGTGATGCTGCTCTGCTGACTAAAGCCTCCAATGTGATGTCATTTCCACCACAACCCACTTAGAAACACCCTCCAGCGCAACACACACACACACACACACACACACACACAGTGACCCTCCATTTCATCATCGCTTGGGTTGGAATTTATGGTCAGTTAAACATTTACCCAAAATAGGAGTCAAAGACACAAGGAAACACACACACACACACACACACACACAATGTTTTTGTTTGCATTTGTGAATATATGTTGTGTGAGTATGTGTGTTAGTGATAGTAGGTGTGAGTGATACTGTAGTGTATAGTGTGTGTGTGTGTGTGTGATAGTTTTGTGTCTTGTTAGATGAGACTCTATTTCTGTCTCGTGTGGGGGTTATTTTTGGGTCGTTCCAGTTGCCAAGCAACCCGGTTGCATGGAGAAAGAGAGAGAGAGAAAAGGAGGTGCCAGGATGGAACAGGCACTACGCTGGCCTACACACACACACACACACACACACCCACACACACACACACACACACAGCAGCAACACCACCACTCAGGCCGTGTCTGAAATCACTACTTCGCTCTACCAGCGCACTACCTAACATGCAGATGCTTACCTCATGTCCTACGCACGATCCGGCATTCCCATTTAATTCCGAGGAATTTGATTTTAAGAAATTGGAATGGAATGTCTAAGTTGATGGTTTACGTTCTCTTTAGTGTGAACACTTGTCCTCTAAAACACACTACATGCACACATCGGTTTCTTAGGCGAGTCAAACACACAAAGAACACTTACACTGTAAATATAATAAAGTAGAAATGAAATGAAATCAATTCTAACAAAAGGAAAAACAACAACAGTGGAGTCTTTTCATATATAAACATTTCCAATTCTGGAAATAAATTCCTTTTCCAAATCCAATTCCAATCTTTGCCATTTGTTATAGGATCCGATATGTTTTCTGTGATATCCGATCCATCTTTTTAAATCTTTTTTTTTTTGGTGTTAGTTGATTTTGGATCTCTGGTGATGTGTGCATGCGTGTTGGAGAAAAGTGTTGGGAATTTCAATCTGACCATTCTCATTTGTGTCACATGTCCACTCTTTTGATACGTATCCGATCTAGAACCATATAAGAAAGTGGCTCAGGTCTGATTTTTGTGGGAAAAAAAAAAAATCTGTGTCACAAATCAGATGTGTCACTTCAATGTGCTACTATGAACGTAGCCTAAGACTAAAACTCAACCTGAAGCAAGGTAAGGCCATATACATCTCTTCCTCACTAATATTTCACTCAGAATTCCGGCGTATGCCAAACGAATAAGTGCCTTGCATGATTTTTTGCCTGTTTGTTTTGCTTGACAGCTTTAAAGAAGACCGATGATTCCCAAATTAAACCCAAACTCGGACTGCGTCCAAACGCTTGTCTCCTTTTTGAAGCCGTGAGAGCTGTAGTGTGTGGATGTATGGGGTCACTCATGCTGTATTACCCCACCGCACATTAGTGCAGTGCAAACACGACTCACACCTCACGCCAAACACACCAAGCGTCACTCTCCTGCTAAAGTAAACATCTTTAACACGCCAAGTCTCGTTCATGTTCGAGGAAAATCTGTTTTCAAAAATCATTTGGTTTGATTTATATAAGCAGAGATGGCACAGAGTGAAAGAAGCTGTTGTGTGTGTGTGTGTGTGTGTGTGTGTGTATGAGAACCATGCCAGAATGAGTGTGCACTCTGTGTGTACAAAGGTGTGTGTGTGTGTGTGTGTGTGTGTGTACTGAGAGTTCAGGTTATAATAAGTCTTATCTTTGCCAAATAAAACACTAGCTGACAACTGCCATAAATATACTACAGCGCAGGCCTCCGGGTAACCTTCCCAGAGTTCAACGAGGCCACATCGCTGTGCATAACCAGAGCCGAGTACAACAACAACAATAGTGAAAACACACACACACACACACTTGTACTTCTAGCATTGTGGGGACTCATTGACATAATACATTCCCTAGCCCCTTACCCTAACCTTAACCATCACAACTAAATACCTAACCCCACCCCTTACCCTAAACCTAACCTAAACCTCATTCTAACCTGAACCCTAAAACTAAGTCTTAACCCTCAAACCCTTAACCCTCTGAAGAAGTGAGGACCAGACAGAATGTCCTCACTTCCCAAAAATGTCCTAACTCTGTTGGTAAAAAAGACAAAAACATATTCCGGTCCTCAATATGTACCAAGTACACACACACACACACACACACACACACACACACACACCTCTTCTAGATGAATTATTAAAGCTCCGGTCACTGATTTACCTTGTACTCAGTGGCTGGTCCACAAAAATTAAGGCAGTGGGTTAGTAAAGAAAACATTGTCTGGCTGAGGACCTAGCTCCTCGTTACTGAATGAGAAAAACTCAAAACAGTTACTCTTTAACTCAGTGTTACACTGAAATTACACTCCGACCATGTGACGGCAACGACTTTTATACTGAGGATATGAAGATAAATAACATTTAACACACCACACACCACACACATGCACCCATGTTTATCTTTGTTAAACAAGACCTTTAAAAAAAATCTATTTACTTCTGTTCAATCAGCCGGAAATAACACACTTTCTGACCAAATGTGAGAGTTCAGCTGCACTGTGGTATAAAAATCATTAACTGCAACTTTACACACACACACACACACACACACACACACACACATTATTCTACTCTATTCTGTACTATTGTACTTTATTCTCTATTATATTTTATTCTACTCTATTCTCTACTCTATTGTACTTTATTCTACTCTTTTCTGTACTATTGTACTACTCTATTCTCCATTGCATTTTATTCTACTCTATTCCTTTCTATTGTACTCTATTGTACTGTATTCTATTCTACTCCACTTTAGACTATTCGAAATTATTCTTCTACTGTATTCTGTTTTGCTCTACTATATTCTATTTTATTGTACCCTGTTCTTTGTTACACCATTTATCTGATTCTACTGTGCTCACTTCTGCGCTACTATTCTACTCTTTTTTTTGCTTTTTTGTTCTTTTCTATTTTATTCTACTCTATTAAACTATTATGTTTGCCCTTTTCTATTCTACTTTAGTCTCTATTCTATTCTGTTCTTTTGTATACCATTTTACTCTGCTCTGCTGTATTCAATTCTGCTGAATTTTACCGTACTCTATTCTGCTTTACTCTGTTCTAATTTTTCTCTAATACTGTATTTTATTCTATTATACATTATTCCCTACTATCTTATTCTATTCTACTCTTTATTCCATTCTACTCTATTCTATTCTCTTTGGCTCTGCTCTACACTATTCAGTTCTAGTTCATGTACATATACATACACATGTCAACAAGTCTATATTAAGTCTATAATAACTGCATGTGTCTATACTACATTTTCATTTTCACAACATTGCTTACAACTTGTATCACAATTTATGACGTCACATCAGTACAAAATGTACCTGTTCCATCAGCTGACTTGTATCTAGAACTCTGTTTTTCATGTAACTCTCGTCCGGTGAACAGAATTATGGGATTGCCTTCTCTAAGGACACGTGCAATGCTCCAGCAAATTGGTCCTTCAGAGCTGTCGTTATTCTGCTTTCAGAAAATTCACAAGAGTGCAAAAGGTGCCCGAAAACGCCGCCTAGCCGTGTTGCTAACCACAGCACAATAAGAGTTCACAATCATTTTGCCTTTAAATGTATATATTTTAGAAGAAATAAAAGGCTGTAATTAATCTGTAGTCAGATTAATTAAGTGGATCTTTGTAAACACTGTTAGAAAATAAAATTTTAAAACAGTGAATATATAATTTTAAAACTGTCATATATATGGACAGTTTTTGATTTAACACAAACGACCTCGTTTATAATCACAACTGATTATGTTTAATTAATTGAGGAAGGAAATATTGTGATGACTGAAATCTGATTAATTGTGTAGCCTGAAACTGTAATAACAGTGTGCATGTTGCTGATTTAAATAATTTAATGATAAATTAATAACTATTTGCATTATTTAATAATAATAAATACTTCAATGGCTTAATAATTCTAATAAATATCTACATCGTTTAATAATAAAATGAATGAATTCATGAATAAATATTTTTTGGCAAACAAATAAAAACAGAAATATGAACCCAATTGCACAAGTCAGCAAAATATGAATAAAAAATAAATAAAAAGTCTATTTCTCTGACCTGAGATCAGTTTCTGCTTGAGAAACAAGGAGACTGTGTCCACTGGAGATCAGATCCAGACACTTATTCAGCTCTTCCACTCTCTCTGCGCTGAGATTTGGTGAGGATGAGGCTGTAAAGGTCAGAGCTCAGTTTCTCCTTACCTGCGCAGGTGTGTGTGTGTGTGTGTGTGTCAAGGGCTTGCTTTATATCCCAGGTGAGCAGCGGATAAATTGGTAAGTACCTGACATTTGGTCGGGCAAATTATGGGTTTTTAGAGTCCATCAGGGAAACGATGCTTAAACTAATAAGTGTGTGCAATTCTGTGGCCTCATCTCAACTCCAAAAGCACTCCAGTGGCCATAAATAGGAAATTAAACCCGGCCCCGAGCACATGTGCAAGAGGATTGTGGGTAAAGACGCATGGTTAACACAGCCCCATTCAATTTATTTGTCGGAAAAGTAAGGAATTAGAAGTAAAAAGAATTAGTTAGTGGTGGTCATGTGGGTCAGAGATAACACGCTCACACACTCAGTGTCTCGGTCTATCTGGACGTGGTTAATATGTAGTGCTTATGAGCAACTATGTTCAAAACCAGTTTAAAGTTCAGCCTGGTGCTAAATGGTGTCCTTCTGTCAATACAGGACAAATGAAACTCCCTACCAGCGAATTAAACAAGCCATTACTGTTTACCAGAGTGCTGCTGAATTCTGGATTGTGATTGGTCACAAGGGTTTTGTTAATACGTTTCTATAGTAGCAGCTCGTTCACAGGGGACTCGCTCACAATCGTTGATGTGGCAAAGTTTTCCGTAAGAAGACGGAGGATTTTGCTCCTCTGTTTTTTTCTCAATAACAGGACAAGCTGTTACTATAGAAACATACTAACAACATTAGTACGAGTGCATTAATGAGGACAACACCTTGTGACCAATCACAATCCAGAATTCAACAGCACTGATAACGTGTTTCATGGACGTTTCAAATCAATAAAAGTAACTAACGATAAATGGATAAAAAGTGTCTTTTAAATTCATTAAAGATTGTAATCATTGCCAAGTTGTTGTGGTGTGAGAGGAAGAACGGACTTCCGGGTGGTAACGGTAAGTCTGTTTCATCACACCACAGCATGAGTCGTTGATTATTTTCCTATAATGGTACCCTTTCCCTCCTGTTTCCGTCACCTGCCAATTCCCCGCTCATCAGCTGGCTCTCAGCTATCACACGATAGCACCCGAGCGGGTGACGATGAAGGACAACATGCGCTTCCTCTGAGACGCGTGAAACCAGCCAACAGCATCTTTTCAAACTGCTCGGTTTGAAGACACTTGGAACAAAATGTTATCTGCCCTCTTCCTCATACACGAGTTCACAGACTCCCATGATTGGCTAGTGTCGCTATGATTGACAGGACAGACAGAGTATGTCCCTCCTACCCAGACTGAACAACTGAAATGAGATACTTTTAAACAGTTAACGGTCTACAGAGCTTCCTCAAAGCTGGGATTTGAACACACAACCTTTCCATCGCCTTTTCCAAACCCAAGCCTTAAGCGCTGATCCACCATGTTCACATACTGGATTTTGGAGAAGAACCGCCCCCCCCAACTTAATTATCTGCATGATTGAACTTAATACCAGAAGGGTTAATATTGAACAGAGTAGGTGTTCATTTTCTGTGTTTTATGCTGCGTAGCCTGAAATGTGTCCACTATTTGGGCAAAAAGCCACATATCAATAATTCACACTTCCTGTATCATGAAGTCTTTTCAGGACAAACCACATCGTCCCTCATTCGTCCTTCTCCGCCTCAAACGGCTCCAACTCGGGTTCATTCCAACATCCTGCAGTGGTGTGTGTGTGTGTGTGCGCGTGTGTGTTGTGTGTGTGTGTGTGTGTGCCTGCGCCAAGACTTACACACAAACACACATATATTCATACACACTCGTGCACACAGACTCACCGTTTTCTTTGCCGCTGCGTCACAGTCCACGTCCGACGTTTTGAATTCGGGGGTCGGAACAGCAGCGTTGGACGGCATCATCGAAACCAAACCCTACTTGTGATGCATTTAGAAATGAACGCGAATGAGAAAGAAAGTTATTCTCGGGCGATGTTGCTGATCCACCTTCCGTCCTTCAGATCCTCCTTCTCCCTACGGAAGAAAATATATATGTCATTAAAGAACTAATTACAGTATTATTTGAAAAGAAGGAAGAAAAAATTAATGCACAGCAAAAGTAATGGTACCCTTTTACTCTTAAAAACGTAGACAATCGGCTAGAGTTAACATAATTAAACCTTATGGCTACCAATTTAGCGTCATACAAACTGTTTCAAAAGATATCATTGCATACAACAGCATAAGTCTGTATTTAAATTGAATATACAAATCAAACCAGAACTATCATCACTTTTACGTACAACTCCGCCTTCAAACTTTAGGCTACGCCTCTTAACTTTTGTCCATTTTTTTTTTTAGATAACAGTGTGTCATACTGTACCAGAAACCACCAGCAAGTCCGTTTGAGACACTGAACGACTCCGCAAGTATGTGATGATTTAGACATGCAGCTTGTACAACGCTAAACTGGAGGCCATAAGCGTCATTTGCTTTTTAGCTACGTTAGATGATATCAAACACGAGACAAAGCAATGGGGGATCGTTCATTTTCTACGTTTGTTCGGACCAATCCTTGTGCTCCAATGTTTCTTCAAAAATGAGGGAAAACTTACAACTGTGGTGGTTTCATCTTATCCTGTCATATACAACCTCTCATTTAATGCATATGAAGAAAGATAAAGCTCGGAAGGAAGCAGCATAGACTGTTGCTGCATCTCATGAGTGTACGTATGTAGCTAGTAGTTAGCTTACTTCGCTAATCTAATCTGGCAACAAAGCTAGTACGAAGCCGAGCATGTAACACGTAAATCAAACAGCTGATCTTCACACTGATTCATGTGTCATTTAATTTGTTTAATTGTTAGCTTTAGATACATTTACATTTTTTTTTTACTAGTGTTTCTCTTCAGAATAGGTCACATCTACACGCACAAAAGTACCAGTCAGAGACAAACAACAAGCGACAGAGGGACTTGCCGCGTTCCCGTGTGACTGCTGACTCAATGGGACATTGTGTAAATTCTATTTTTGGCCAAACGATTCTTTCAAGTGAATCAAATTTGGCAAATCAAATTTGATTCTTTTGAATCACAACTCAGTAGCAATGTTGTGAGCCAAGCTCAAGAGACACATGAGCACCGCTTTATTGTATCAAGCCTGCGTTTGTTTTATTGTGCAAATGCTTCAATTGATTTAAAGAAGTCGTTTAAAATGAATGAATCGTTTGCTAGTCGCTCATCGCTGTTTAATGTCTTAAATGTGTCCTGGAGCAGCTGTAATACACACACAAAATGAGGTAAAACAATGTGGGCTTTTCATCATCTACAAAGGTGGCAATCTAACCATCAATCACACGTGTTTTATGTAGAAGTAAAATAGGAGAGGGGTTTTTTTTTAACATCATTATCTTCTTGGTTCACGGCAGCACAGTCAGCACTTTTTTAGTTTTTGCGGGAAGGAGGAATGAAGATAAGCAAGCAAGTCCTGGCAGAGGCAGAACGGAGAGTCGCTGTAAAAGGCCTCCCACGTGGGACTCGCCTGTAAAACATGGCGCTGACTGAATTGTTGCCAGTTTCTATCCTGAGCTGTGCTGCGTACTTCAGCTCTAACTACAGCACCTCGCTAGCGTGGAGAATCCTGGATGCTAATGCTGGTGTTGCTCAGACTGTTGTGAAGTGCTACACAATTCAATTTGTGACTTTTCCTTCCCAGAATTCCATTACAGCCTTCACTGGGACCACAGAAGTACAAAAAAAAATGTTTCTGTATTCTTACCGTACAGCTTGCTTAGCTACCTAATTAGCTAGTTAATACCCAAGAGGCTAATCATCTTGCTAGCTGTATCTATCTAAAGTTAAAGGAAATTGATATCTAAAAATGTTATCATACTGTAATTGCTGTGACACTAACACGATATGTCAAACACACAACATGGCCGAAGTTTTGTGACAACGCTGTTGCTAGGCAACTTGGAAACACACTTTCAGCATAATCTGGCTAATGACTGAGGTAAAATATTTAGCCAGCAAACCTTTTATAACATTTCACTCAGGCTGGTAAATTATGAGGAAAAACCCACAAGACTCCGTATGGCTAATATTACATTTAGCATCAACCGCTAAGTGAACTTCCACAGATTCTAGCACACTGAGAAACACCAACAACAAGGAGTATGCTAACACAGTATGCTAACACAGAAGTATTTCTTAGAATCAGTTAATTCTGTCTCAAGTTTGTGAAAGAATTCAAATTTTATATATTTGCAGAAAAGATTAGATGAAACTGAAAAAGTTTATTTGCAGAATCATGACACTTTTTTTTTTTTTTGACTGCCCTGTTTTATATAGTCATGGTTTAAGCTAGTTAATGACTGAGGCTTAAGATTTTGCTAGCTGGGCTTTTAAATAGACAATCTAAAAGGTATATCAACAATAAAAAAAAAAAAGACAAAACTGTCCAGAAGATCAAATTTCCCCCAGATTTATTAGTAAAAATAAATAAATAAATAAATAAATTAATTAATTAATTAAAAACATCTCCTCATGACTAAAATTACATGCTTAGCATCAACCGCTAAGAAAGTGTTCATGGTTTCTGCTATATTTGTGGAAATGCTGGTACTATATTCAGATACAGTCTTGTATCTAAACAATCTATATCAATCATAAAAAAATAAATAAAACTATCCAGAATATCAACATTTCCCTCAGATTTGTTGGTAAACTGCTAAAAAAAGACTCCACATGACTAAAATTACACCGTAATTACACTTAGCATTGGCCGCTAAGTCAAATTTCAAGGGCTCTGCTAGAGTGGAAACCATTAGAGTTGCGTCACAAGTCATAAACTCTGAGTTATGCCATTTTTGACTTCTAATGTCAGGAAAACAATTCCAACAACTTCTAAGGATTTCTGATTGATATATTACTTCATATTTAGAATAATATAAATTTAATATATGAATATGCAATATAGTAATTTATTCATATACTTGATTGCTTCAATTCAGTAAAAAATTAAAGCTAAATGCAAAGTAAAATGTATTTCCTAAACAACAGTGATGTTTTTATGTGATAACAAAATTATACAATTTTAAATGTACTTTCTATAATTACTTCATATACATAACAAACCCGACCAAAATCTGCACGTGTAAAAGGAACACTTAATTCCAAACATCAACATACACACAGCTTTTATTTATTTATTTATTTATTTTTTAGAGACTGATATACTCGGATGCTTTACACACGCCGTTAGATATTAGTGTGTGCTCCTTTGAGTTGGTGAGACGCCTCGGTGTAAAAACACCTCTGACAGGTGTGGTACGGAAACGCTGCAGGGACTTGCAGGAACCTGTAGATTGTTTCTGTGGTATAAAATGGTGCTGTTAGGTTCTGCATGACATATTTCAACAAGGATCTTATTGATCAGTTTCAGTGTAGGGGGTTAAAAAAAAAACCCTGCATAACGTTATCTAGAAATCACTGAGACTGGTAGAGTGGGTTTAATATGCTGAGGAAAACACTGAACATTTATGGAAGGAGTCTCCAGTGTCAGCGCTTTGTAACAGTCAGAAGTGAATCTGTAACTTTACCTTTTCTGATATTTAAACAATAACGCACAAGCAAGTTGTACGGTTATACTGAATATCGTGGCAATATAGCCACGATGATATTCGGTATAACTGTACGAAAACAAGAAATTAATATCGAGTAACTGACATTTCAGACACTATATACCCGAACGTTTTGTTTATTTTTGCTCTGCTAGGGAAAACAGATCCCGAAGAAGCCACACTCACTTTACAGCACTAGCTGGCTAGCTGGCTCACACTGATTTGTATATTCACATTAAAGGTGCTTCCAGTAAAACTGGCTGCCCTTCTTCCATAAGTCAAAAGTTATATTCCTGAAAAACGTATCGTTTCCACATCCGCTGCTAAGTCGCTAACACTAATATAGTAAGCGTTTCTAACTAGGAAGTGGAATTTTTTGTGGTGAACGCTGCTCATCCAATCAGATTAGTGGACTGGAACTAACTGTTGTATAAAGAACGTAAGTGAAAACTTGTTCGTAACACTCAACAACATTAAATGTAACTATAAATGGATTTAATGTACGATTTAATGTCGTAAATTGCTGTGGTACAAGTGGAATAAAACACTGATCGTTTTCCTATAACCATACACACCCAAGTGATTTTTCTTGAATTCCTTAGATATATTAATACTTTGCTAGTTCCCAAACCTTTTGCACAAACGACCCCAAATGCACATTATGAATTTTCTGCGACCCCAAGCCTTGACCACTCGACATTTTTTTATTCCACATTTACAATTTATGTATTTACGTGAATTTTGTTTTTTGTTCTGCTCAGAGTCACTTGACGTTTATCAAGGAATTAGCGAGGACCAAGGTACATAGACGAATGTGATGCCTTGCACCATTTCAAAATAGTAGCTCATTTTGTAGATAGAGCGATATTCGTTTTTTATATATATATATATATATATATATATTTGTAAAAAATAAATGAATTAAATTAAAGAGGAGATTATGAGATTCTGCCATGACTCCGTTTGTAAATCTAGTGACCCCCATGACCCCTAGTTTGTAGGTCTTAAACTCAACAGAGTTGGACGTTTTTAATCTGCGTAAGAGGCCTGTACCTCTAACGTAAAGCCATAAGCACTAATAACCAAGCTTAAGGAGCACTTACGTCAAATCAGTATACAGTATTAAAGTCGAGAAGCAGCGTACGGTATAAAGCACGGCGTAAATCTGCAGGCTGCTCACTGACACTCACTACACACTCCTGTGTAAAGATCTCAACTAAACAACACCCAATGCCAATAATAACACCAATATAATGATTATAACACTGATAATACAACATCAATAGATAGAGCACAGATAACAAGTGAATTTAAACATGGAATTATACATTAGAGCCCACAAGCACATCAAAAACTTTAATAAACAATCAACACACAAATCACACACTCGCTCATTAATCAGTGCCTGTAAAAAAAAAAAAAGAAGGCCAGACCCCAGTGCATTACCACACCAGTGTTCCAATACTGAATAAACACCTACGTGTTGCATTAGCACATTTAGTGTTTCATTAACTCTTACTGTATTAATTTAACAGTAACACGGTTACGCTATTATTTAACAGACCAGACTAACATTAAAGCAACGTTGAATGAACAACCTGTAATTCATTCATTATAAAATTGTTGAATTAACCCTGACTTCTAAAATTACATTTAACACATTAACACCTTGCACGAACACCTACAGGCTGTTTTAAATCTTATAATACTGATATAACATCTACATAGTTTAATAACTATGACAGGGTTTAATAAAATCCGATTATTCTGAATTAACACCTACAGGACTGCACTGTCTAACCAGGTGTTAATTCACTACTGTACAACTCTACTAAACGCCTAACATTTTAATGCAACCCTACAGGTGTTAGTTTAACAGACTCTTACAATGTTTAACTAACACAGAGAGTTGCATTAAGATGTATTGATTAGATTTATTAAATAGATTTGAACAGTGTTGAATTAATACATACAGGGTTGCATTAAGACATTAGGCCTTTAATAGACTCTTCTAGTATTGAATTAACACGTACAAACCACACACTATTCTACTACAGACTGTCTTCCATCATAGTGGTGTCCTGTGAATGCAACTGAACACTCGAGTCTATTAAACACTTAATCTCTTAATTCAAAAGTGTACTAATAAGACTATTACAGTGCTAAACTAACACCTACACATGTGCATTATTACACTCAGTGTTTAACAGACTCATACAGTACTGAATTAACACATACAGGTTGGCCTTAAGACAGTGGCTAATAGATTCTTACGGTGTTGAATCAACATCCACTGGGTTGCATTAAGACTTTCAGTGTCTAATTGACTCGAGCAGTGTTGAATTAACACCTATGGACTTGTATGCAGTGTTGAAGTAGCATCTACAGAGTTGCATAAAGATTTTTACTGTTTAATACACTCTTTCAGTGTTGAATTAATACCTAGAGGGTTCCATACAGCTTTTAATTAACACCCACAGGATTCCATACTGCTTTTAATTAACGCCCACAGGGTTCCATATAGTGTTGAATTAACACCTACAGAGTTGCACCAAGACTTTCAGTGTTTAATACAGTTTTACAGTGTTGAATTCAACACCCACAGGGCTCCATACAGTTTTTAATTAACACCCACAGGGTTCCATACAGTTTTTAATTAACACAGAGTTGCACTAAAACATTAAGTGTTTAATACACTCTTACAGTGTTGAATTAACACCTACAACCTGTTTGTACAACAAATTGTGTCTCCTCATGGTGGTGTCCTGAGATGCAGCCTGGTGGTGTTGAATAAAGGCATCATACAGTGTTTCTGCAACTTACAATGTTGAATAAACACCCACATGACTGCATTCATACATTAAATGTTTAATAGTCTCCTACAGTGTTCAGCTGCCTTTACAGAAACACTGTATGATCTCAAATGGCGTACCACGTATTTCTAAAGCAGTTTGTTCATTGAGGTGTTTAATTCAGTGCCTGAGAGATTGTATTGAGCATCTTATACACTCTTACAGTGTTGAATTAACACCCACAAGGTTGCATACAGTGTTGAATTAACACCTATGGACTTGTATGCAGTGTTGAAGTAACATCTACAGAGTTGCATAAAGATTTTTATTGTTTAATACACTCTTTCAGTGTTTAATTAATACCTGCAGGGTTCCATACAGCTTTTAATTAACACCCACAGGGTTCCATACAGTGCTGAATTAACACCCACAGAGTTGCACCAAGACTTTAAGTGTTTAATATAGTTTTACAGTGTTGAATTAAACACCCACAGGGTTCCACACAGTTTTTAATTAACACCCACAGGGTTCCATACAGTGTTGAATTAACACAGAGCTGCACTAAGACATTAAGTGTTTAATACAATCTTACAGTGTTGAATTAACATCTACAGGATTGCATTAAGACATTAAGTGTTAATTCAACACTGTAAGAGTGTATTAAACACCTACATTGTTGCATTAAGACATTAAATTTTTATTACTTGCATTAAGTGTTTAACACACTTTTATAGTGTTGAATTAACACCTACAGGGTCGCACTAAGTCATTAAGTGTTTAATACACTCTTATGGTGTTGAATTAACACCTACACGGTTGCACTAAGACATTAAGTGTTTAATACACTCTTACAGTGTTGAATTAACACCTACAGGGTTGCATTAAGTGTTTAATACACTCTTACAGTGTTGAATTAACACCTACAGGGTTGCATTAAGTGTTTAATACACTCTTACAGTGTTGAATTAACACC
>JAOTRR010000027.1:1636744-1654893 GCA_028570945.1 Gogo arcuatus | reverse complement strand
TGTTATATATTTTTATTCAGTCTGTCGTGTGTAAAGTCATACACATTGCTTCATTTACTTAATTGAAGTAGTTGCTAGCAATTAGCATTCTCCTCACTGACCCACAGTAGGTTAGCTGCCGTTACCATGGTAACGGTCAGCTCGCGCTGTATGCACTGGTGGAGGTGGAAATGAAAAAAGTGGAGGTTCGCGCTATTTTTATGTTTCATTCAGCTGATTTTTCTGTTGTAGTCGCCATATTTGGGACCAAACATTTGGTTAGTGATTTAGATGTTAATATAGATCCAATTTCATTTGTGAATGGTATGGTTTTATTCATACTAATTCTGTTATTTTATAAAACTTTTGTTTATTAGCTAAATTAGCCTCATAGCTCCAAAGCATACATGTCTGATCCAACATGGCTGACTGACTACGACTGATGTCTCATTTCTGTAAGAAATCATTAAAAATGATTTACACTTAGAGCTAAATATGTTAGAACATGTATTTGTTTATTTGTTTTATTTATATCTGTTAAATATCTGTGTATTTATTTATTGTGTGTGTGTGTGTGTGTGTGTGTGTGTGTGTGTGTGTGTGTGTGTGTGTTGGTTTACCTCAAGCACCAGCTCCAGGTCCTGTACATACATCTGCTCCGTTTCGATGAGTTCGTGGATGTAGCCCTGCCTCTTCCTCTCCTCACAACTCATGGAGTCTAAGCTCAAAAGGTCTGCACACCCTACACACACACACACACACACACAAAAGCATGCAGGTACACATACAGACGAGCATGTAGACAGGTATGCATGCACACACTTACAGATGATCACGCAGACAGTAGACATGTTAGTGTGGACGTGTATATACATAAAAAACAAGGGTTAAACGTGATTAAACCGTATGTAAGACATGGAGCTGGCCAATGTAACAAGATTTGTATTAATTGTGATCAATTACATCAAAATATGCAAATGCTTTATGCATATTTTTTAAATGTCCCATTACTGGTTCACTGGCATTTTGTCAGCAAAGGTAAATATTGTAACGTACATAACACGTAAGTCTTCATATGTTGTGATTAATCACTCATCCCTAGCAAAGTTAATTTCTGTCTTGATATCAGACACAAAGACATAATCTTTCTGATTTTCAGTCTGTCGAACAAACTAAAATATATAAAACATATGTCTGTAAAAATGAACATGACCACACTAAAACTGAGTAAACTAAAGTGAATTTTATATGAAGAAATAATAAATAAAAAAACTGGAAATAATATAGAATATAAATATAAAACTAACCACTTAAACTCCCAGTGTATTGTCCAGTCATAACTGCTAGAAATTATTCAGTAACTATAGTAAAACTAACAGGAAGTTAGAAGAGTGAGTACTGGACCTCCTATAGTAAGAATTGTGTATGAGCATGCACACACACACATACACATATAATGATGCATGAATAAACATCCATATGCTCAAACATCAAACACAGCTCTGAGCACAGTGTGCGCACATCAAAATCACACCACTCCGCAAAACCCACAGTTTAAAAAGTCTTTATTTCTCTTTCTGTTTCTTCATATAAAAGATCAGCAAAGCTGGAGCAGAGCTTCTGTTAGAGCACACAGAAAGCAAAAGGCCGTGGCGCTGCAGTGTAAGGGCTGTTAGCTGGTTGCATAGGGACGGCTCAAGTGCTATAGGATAACATGCTGCTGGTGACGTCATCAGGTGTGTGTACGTGCGTGCTTGTGTGCGTGTGCTACATTTTAACAGGAAGAAGCAACTAACAATCCTATGACGTAAAAGGCTTAGTGAGGAAGCAGCGTATGCTGGTATAGCATGGACGCACACATATATACACACGTACATTCGCTCTCTCTCTCGTCATAGCATGGTACATATGAACAGTACTGCTGCAAATTGGTTTCACTTCTAGAAAAGGTTTTCAGTTTCTTGATCATTGTTTAACGACTATAGAAAAGAACCCTGTTACTACTACTCACTTGGAACAGTTCAGCCAAAATGAAAAGTACATTTTAAAAAGTAAAAGTCCCTTTTACCCCTAAATATAGTTATATAGTTGACTGTGTTGGTGTGTGACGTTTGCAGCTTTTAGGCTAAACGGTATATTGTGGGCATTTCATTCTGGCTGAGGTATTTCATGAATCCAAATCAATTTGAGTTTTCTTTAAATGGCAGGAAATGCATAACAACAAAAGAAAAGCAAAAAATGAAAACAAAACAGAAATTTCAAAATGAGGGAGGAGCCTCATCCAAAAAGAGCAGGAGGGAGGCGGAGTCTTGTCTGCTGCTCTCTGATTGGAGGAGGAGAAGGGGCCGAGGCTAGAGTTCCTGAAATAAAGCAGAGATGAGGCGAGCAACAGGAAAAGGGAAGGAACAGAGGAGTGGATGAGTGTAGCCATGAAGGATAATGAAGAGAAGGATGGATAACATAGATCAGTGTTGAAAGGAAGAAAAAAACTCGGATGCTGGGATAAGTTGACCCTAAGCTAAGAAGTTTGCACGTGTTCTGTGCACATTGTGACATGATGCTAAATGTATTGACTAGGCTGGAGAAGAATCACTAACTTTTTTGGATCTTTCGGCTCTGCTAGGTTGTACCACAAGTTAACAGACTGTTCAGTGCAGAAAATATATACAAAATATCTTAAGTAAAGTCAAATTTATCTAATATTTCTGATTTGACATTATCATAAAACAAAGAGATTATTTCTAGGTATTTGAAATTGCCGTCTTTTTGAAATTGCTGCTGTATTGGGGCATCATTTTGCTTCTTTCTTGAAATAAATACTTGACATAAGCAAAATTATCTGCCTACAGAATAAGACAATTTCAAGCTTAAAATTAGAAAATAAAATTCTAGAAATATGTTTTATTTCAACCATAATGAGAAATATTTGATGGATCATAATATATTTTGTTATTCAAAGGTATGAAAACTGCTTGTGTCTTTTATAAGCTCTGGTGCTGGTGCCTAATCTCAAACCATTCCACACTTTCTCACTGTTAAAAAAGACAGACCTCGGCCGAACAAATAGGTCCACCATAATTCTTCTGGTCTCGAACCAAGAACGTGACGTCAGGAGCTTAAGAGTACGGTCCTTTATTACAATGAAAACACCTCAAGCAGTCAGATGTACACGACTGCAATTGATATAAGATGTGAAAAGTGCATGGGGTGCAGGGATTGATTTGGAAAATAAATAAATAAAACTCTGAGTCTTTGTAATACAGCATTGTAAGCACTTGATCATCGTATAATGTGAAATACAGCATGTAGTTCCCATCATGATGCACTGCAGAATTCTAAATCACGCTTGTTTCCTAACACAAGTCAGTTTCATTGCTTCTTTCACATTGTGAGTAGAGGCCGTTGGGACTGAAAGTTACATTTCAGCCTAAAACAACTTCAGACAAAAATAGATGATGTTTTCCTTGACTGAACTTGTTCTGTTTCATGGAACTCCTTGTCACTGTGTTTGCCCTTGTATCAAACATGTCTGGTACTCCCGAAAGTGCAAAGACAGTGACACTGAATTTATTAAAAATCTGTCTCTTGTTAAGGGTTATTTGCACTGAGGGATTGTGAGAAATTTGAGACAGGGTCACTGTAATAAAGAAGTGTCCTTGAGCTCTAAGGGGAGGACATACCAAGTGACAGGACACTGATATCTGTCTGATCTCTTTTTGACTTTTACACCTCTGTGTAGAGCTCTAGAATTTTTATTCGCTGAAGCCATTTCTTCTTCCAACATTCATGTTCCATTTGTATATTTTCTATACTCCTCTCTGAATGTACAGAAATCCATACATTCTCATTTTGCCCTTTTTCTATTTATGAATAAATTCACTCAGAAAGAAGTATGTAAAGGTGTCAGGACTTACATTGCTTGCTGGGGTCGGACTCTATCGTCATCTTGACGTAATTGGTCGGGAAGAGCCCGGTGACCCCGTTGATTTCTCCTTTCCACCAATCGGAGTCGTCCTTGTTGAGGACGTTGATCAGCTGACCTTTCTGGAATGTCATCTCGTCCCCATTGGCTGCTTTGTAGTCATACATGGCAATGACCTGACACACTGAGGAAAAAGAAAGAATAATAGAAATATATTAAAAGTGCAGTTTGATTATTAAAAGAATATAGTAATTATATCAATAGTTTTCCATCAGGACTTCTGTTAACATTTTCCTGTCTTGGAAATTAGGCCCATCCAAAACCAGAACGGTGCTGCTTAACTTGATTACGTTGCTTTCTATATCAAAATTTATACACAACAATGTATCAGATACTGCGACGGATTGGTGTGTATCCACGCCTTGCTCCCAGGGTTCCTGGGATAGGGTCCAGATCAACTGTGACCCTGAATAGGGGATAAATAGTTTAAAAAAAAAAAGGGTGTGTGTAACGTACGTGGCTGGGGTACAGGAGTGGTTTTACCACTGTTGGGCTCCAGCAGTCTTACGTTTGAGGAGTGAAACCAGCCCTTTTGACGCTTCTTACCCCGAGCCTACAACATACACAACAAAGATCACCAATCAGATTCATTTCCCTCTGAAATGTATGCAGGTGCATGATATACACAGACCTGCAGTTCTCCCAACCACCAGCCACGGGAGTTCTTATGGAGAACAAGGATCAGTTGCCCTGGAGTCACATTCAGCTGCTCTGCTGTCGTGGCCTTACAGGCTGTCATTACTTGCGCAATCTCTGAAAAGAACAAGACGATACAGAACAGAATAGTACCTTCTTCCTTCAGAGTGCATGTTTGTTCTGGACAGGGTTTACAAACTCACCTGGTTTTTTACCAGAAGCACCAGCTTTGGCAGACTGAAAAAGGAGCCGGAAACAAATATTAAACCTATTCACAGTTCAGATCTTTTAGGAATCTATTAAAACATCGTTATAAAATTTCACATACGTCAGAGTCTTTGGGTTTGACGTAGTTGGAAGGGAAGAGTCCTGATTGGTCACCGATGCAGCCTTTCCACCACTCCCCCTCTTTTTCCATTACCAAGACAACGTCTTCGGCTCGGAACGTCAGGTCACCTGACTCGGGACTCTCGTATGTGTAAAGAGCCACATATTCTAACAAAATTGGAAACCACACATGGGTGCACACCATAAAATTTGAACAAACTGACAGTTGAATTTGAAGTTGACATGAAGAAAACACAACTCACCTTCAAGCAGGACGGAGTCAGGCAAGTCCAGATCATCAACAGTGGAATATAAAGGCCTGGAGGAGGAGCAAAGAAGATCCTGGTAAAAATGAGGATGTACAGTCTCTGTGGAGTTTGTCATGTTCTCCATGTGTCTCCGTGGGGTTCTCCAGGTTCTCTAGTTTCCTCCCACCTCTTGAAAACATGCTGGAAGGTAAACTAGTAACTGGTGACCCCTAGATATGAATGTGTGTGCCCAGTATTCCTAGGATAGGCTTCAGATCCATTGCAACCCTGCCCAGGATAAAGTGATTACTGAAGCTGAATAAATTAATGAAAGTTTTATGAAATATAGGTTTGAGCTGTAGTAGTAAATCCTGATTCATTTCTAAAAGAAATATGCTCCAGATTGTATGAGAATAAAAACAAAATACTCCACTTTTCTTGTTTTACCTTCAGGACATTCAATAAGGCAACAGTTTCAGATTTTGAATTTGGGTCACAGACTGTGAGGCATTAAGCCATGGCTGCAGGTTCTAAAGCAGAGAAGCCCAAACCGCAGTCTGTGCACTGTTTGTGGATCAACACTGTTTTTGAAACAGCTTGTAAGCTTTTTTTTGCAGTTGAATCAGCTAACATAATAATGTTGTTCCATGACTAATGATCCTCAGTGGAAAATCTGGTACGAAACATGAAATGGTTAATAATTATTCATGTCTGATTTAAAACTGAGGTATTACATTTATAAATCTCTGGAAGAGTGAAAGAGGGAACTTACTCTGTGTGTGTGTTGTTGGCGGCGGTCACCATGGAGACGTGGGTTTTGGGGAACCAGCCTCGGTTCTCCCCGAGTTCTCCGTACCACCAGTTCTCCTGCTGCTCCAGAACCGTGATGATGTCATCCTTAGAGAAGCCGAGCTGAGTGTCGGTGGTAGCTGTCCACGCGCACAGAGCTACGGCCTACACACACACAAAGTAAACATGTTTTGTGCATTATGTATGAATCGGTTATTAACCAGATGTCATAAAATGATTTAATTATTAAAATTCAGTTATGACGTGTTTGGAAATTAACTCTTACTTATACAACAAAGTTTTTGTTCACATAACGCCTACCTGTGTGTGTTGTGTGTGTGTCGCTGCAGGAGTGTGTGTGGGTGTTGGTCCCTCTATATCCACTCGAGGGATCCTGGAAGAAAGAGATATTGTAATAAACAGAATCTGCAATGTATCATAAAAACATAAACATGTCATTTGTAACGCAAGATGTAAATGGAGACAGATGGATGAAATTAAATTTCTGGAAGGAAATGTTTCCTTATAAATTTTGCTGACTTCTGTTATTTTCCAAAATATGATTTCTTCTTGGGTCGTAGCAAAGCCCAACAATAGTTCAAGACCTACAATAATTACCCCGAGAGTAAATATTGAGTTTTACCTGGAGTAGTTGGTAGGGGGCACTGCATTCTGTGTAGCAGATGCTGTCGAATCAGTCTCATTGTTGTTACAGGTTTTCTCAGCGTAACTCTCAGGAAACCAGCCGCTGCTGCCTCGGTAGGTGCCATACAGCCAACCAGGCTCCCTCAGAGTGGACTCGTCCACCTGACGGGAAGAGAAGCACATGATCAGTGTGTGTTAATGTACTTATAAGTATGTGCATGGATATACTATGTATCTGTGTGACTGTGATTGTGTACCTCTATCAGACCATCTGCCTCCAGCGACAGTTCATCAGAGTTGCGGGCGGTGAAGGGATAAAGCGCTCTGTAGGTGCTCAGCGTGCTCTTCTCACCCTGAACATCGAAACCAGTTGGTTGTACACCTGTACCTGTCAACCACGTAAACAAGATTTAGGATGGACTATAACCAGTACACACAAACAGTGTATCAGCCCATGTACACACATAGAGACACATGCATACCTGTTGTGTTTGCTGTACTGTTAAACAGTGCAGAGAGCTGCGACTGAAGGTCAACGTTTGCGCTGTTCACAGGATTTATCCCGTGTTCATTAACTCCATCACCCTCCTTCTCCTTGCTCTCTTTCTCTTCCGCTCTCCTTCTCTCCTCCCTCTCTTTCTCTTCCGCTCTTCTTTTCTCCTCCCTCTCTCTCTCCTCCCTCTCTCTCTGCTCCTTCTCCTGCTGCGCAGCCTTCTCCTGGGCCTCACGGAGTCGGGCCTGGGCCTGGAGTTGCTGCTCCTCCCTGAGTCTGGCTTCTCTCTCCTGAGCAAGCCTCCTCTGGCGCTCGACCTCCTCCTTCTGCAGCCGCTCCTGCTCCAGCTTGGCCTGTCTGAGCTCACGCATACACACACAAGAGGTCATCTTTTTGTGGGTAGGGGAAAGGATCATTTTATAAATATCACTGCTGTTTTGCAGGTAGTTTATTAAAAATAAATATTGTGAAATACATTGTATTTCTAAAAGGTCCCAAAATTATATTTTTGCCATATTGCCTACCCCAAATATGTGTTAAGCGGTTGTGTGAACGTGTGAGCATGGATAACACAAGGTAATGCTGCTTATGGAAATATGTGTTTGAGCACCTGGCTAATTCTTCCTCTCTCCTCCTTTTCTCCTCTTCTTCCTGTCTCCGTCTCTGCAGCTCCTTCACTTTCTCCAGCTTCACGCGGTTGAGCTGCTCCAGCACAGCCTGCTGCTGCCGCTGCCTCTCTCTCAACTCCTGCAACGTTCCCAAGAACACTTCCTAAATGCTGGCTGCAGATTTGGGATGTAACATGGACTCTAAACTGTCTCTCAACACCAATCAAACTCTCCTAACCCCTCCTAACATTTCTTACCCTATATTGACATTTAATAACATCCGTGTCTTAAGGGTATCATGTTCCTAGGGACCTATGTTCCCAAAGTCCTTTGTTTCCAGAGCTCTGTGTTCCCAGTACACTATTTTCCCAGTGTTATATACTCCAAGTATTCTATGTTCCCAGGGTCCTGTGTTCCCAATACCCTGTGTTGCCAGTACCGTATGTACCTAGGGTCCTATCAACCCATAGCCCTATATTCCTAGGGACCTATGTTGTCAGGGACCTATACTCCTAGTCCCCTATGTTTCCAGTGCCCTACTATGACAGTACCTTATGTTCCCAGTACAGAATGTTCCCAGAGACCTACATTCCCAGTACAGTATGTTCCCAGTACCACATATTCTGAGCCCTACATTCTGAGTACACTATGTTCTCAGAGCCATACATTCCGAGTACACTATGTTGTCAGAGTACATTGCCAGTACAGTATGTTCCCAGTACCGCATGTTCTCAGAGCCCTACAATCCTAGTAACCCCATGTTCTTAGAGCTCTACATTCCCAGAACCCTAACTCCTAGTCCTTGTTTTTCCAGAGATGTATGTCTCCCAGACCCACATATACCTAGAGCCCTATTTTCCCAGAATGTTTTGTTCCAAGAGCCCTGGGTTCCCAGGGTCCTTCGTCTTGGTATAATCCTATGGTCATTCAACATCTATTATTTACAAACATGTTACGATTGTATTTCCAATACATTGTGATGATCAAACCAAAATAATGAAAGGAGTCCATTAATGATGTTATGAATTGAATTAGACAATGTGTAACTGTCCAGTAAACTCAAACACACAGAGCTGCCATAAAAGCCCACCACAAACATACTATAAACAATCATCAACGGTTTAGCCATTGTATGATTGATATGGGAGACACCCGACAATTGTGCTTTTCTGCTTTTTTTGGAATAAAGCAATAATCAGACAAACATGAATAAAATTCAGTGAACAGGTAAGGTAGTTCACTGAAAGGGTAAGGTCGTGGGGGGAAAAAAGAAACACATTTGTTTCTGGTAATGATTACTTTCACTTCGTGCTGATTTAAATAGGTGAACTTTGACCTGTGAATTTACATGCCTTAGTCTTGTGAGCCAGTAGAAACAAATGGGTGGAGCTGATCTCTTTAGTTGGTAAAAAATGGAGAGACTGGTTATTTCTTACTGTTGCTTGGCGCACATCTGGAAATAAAAAGCTGTCTTGTTCACCGATAGATGCCAGGGGGTTTTGCAAGAAAAATGTTTTTTCTCTCTGTGTGTTTTTTTTATATTAGCAAAGTTGCCGTCTCCGGATTCAGTTGGCTGATACCCACAATGAATCACCTCTAAGTCATGTGAAACCTCAAGGATTACAGTATTTGTTTTGCATCAGTCTGATTATGTACTTTATGCAGATGAGGCTCTGATCCCAGTTTAATTGTCTTGCCTAAATAAAGCCTTAAATTCAGCTGAAGTCATTTAGTCTTGGAAATTAAACTGAAAACAGATAAATTTGCAAAAGAATTGTGCTTCTGTAATTCTGTGCTTTGCAAAGTGACCTTCTGTTTATACAACACTAATTCCAATAAAGTTTATCAGTTTGAACATTAAATATCTTGTCTTTGTATTGTCTTCAATTGAATATAGGTCGAAACGGATTTGCAAATCATTGCATTGTTTTTATTTACGTTTTATGCAGCATCCCAACTTTTTTGGAATCAGGGTTATACAACTTCAGTGTGTTTATCAGCAGCAGAAGCATTAATTACTTCAATCTGGTTTTAGTGTAAAGAGGAAGAGGAAAAAGGGACAGACTCTCATCTTCATCTCCTTCACATTTCAGCAGCTTGGCCTGTTCAAGTGTACTGATATGCTGAAAGTGAACATGAACTTTGGATAATGCCTTGGGTGAAAGCTGGCAACCGTTTCATGTTTTTACCTCCTAAAACAGGCACACTTGCAAAACTGTATCAGACTTTTTTATAATGTCTTTAGGAAACAATACAATGAAGGAAGGAAGGAAGGAAGGAAGTACGATACGCACCTGCTAGTTTGAAAACAGGCAGTGCAAGATTTCACCCACAGCTTATGACTGGTGATTAAAAAGTGGTTAAAAATCAAAGTTCCACCAATAAGGTAGGAATGCAAAGAAGACAAATGCAAGATGGAAGGATGCTCTGGGATGAATGTGACACATGAAATAAGGAAAAGGAGAGCAGAGAACCTTGATTAGAAGGAAGAGATTGGTTAGACAGCCCAGCAAAGAGAGAAGTCCCTGTAGCATACAGTCATCCATCTCCACTAACTACAAGGAGGACAAGACGGAGGGTTAGAGATAGAATGTGCATATACATGAAGAAAGGGCATTAGAAAGTGAAAGAGTGAGCAAGCAAGGAGTGCAGATATGCACGAAAGAAAGAAGAGCCTGGAAAAGTAATTATTAGTATCGTTTATCATCACTGAGACTAAATCAGGAATCTGTTACTGTGTTCAGTATGACATGTTTATGCATATTTGAATGTGGTGTTAGCATGTTTCTTTTGTAGTCACGTTAGCATCATAGCATGCAAATAAAGTGCTTTAGTAAGCTCTCTATCTTTGGCAGAGGGAAATCTCTCAGTTAAATCCAAATCTTTGCACTATATCACTTTAATCACTTCCACTATGCTTTATTACCCAGCTGATCACCTTTACATCATTTTTATAAGAGCCTGTTTCTTGCTGTCATTCTGAGAATAATTAGCATGGTGTAGCTCAGTCGGACCTTCATGTCCCGGTTGTAGCGCTCCACCTCAGACAGCTTGGCCGTAGTCTCCCTCTCCAGAGCGTCCAATTGCTCCTTCAGCTTCCTACAGCTCAGATCCTTCTCACACTTATTCCTCTTCACATCATTCACTCCTGCACCTGAGAAAGGGTGGAGAAAAATGTTTCTAGGCTTTAGCTGGTTTAAAATGAACTACATAAAATATAGAAACTAGACTTTTTATCCATTCATCTATCTGAATATTCCTACATCCTTATATTCATCCTTCCATGCCTTTCATGCTTCCATCTTCTATCCATACCTTATTCCAAGCATACATCTACCCAACCCTGCAAACATGCATCTGTGCATTTCTGCTTCCATCAATTCATCCTTCAATCCTGGCATTCATCTACCAATGCATTCATCCACTCACCCAGGCATCTGTTTCCTATCCATCTATCCACACATACATTCATATCTGCATACATTGACTCTATACACGCTTCAAATATATATCATCCATATATATATCATACATTTCTCCATCATTTATCTTTACATCCTAGTGTTCGTCGATCAATGTATCCATCCACCCATCCATGTATTCATTTTTCATCCATCTACTTCTCAATTCATGCATTCATCAATTCCTTCATCTATCCACTTGTCCTTGCATGCATCCATTTCTCATCCACCCATCTCTTGGTGCATCCATAGATGGATTGTCTGAAATCAAACCATTCATGCATTCATCCAGTCCATCCATCCATTAAAAAAAAAAAGTGTGTGTGTGTTCTCACAGGTAGTGTTGGTCTGCGTGAGGTCTCTTAGTTTTTCTGTCAGTCTCTGCTTCTCTGGAGCCAGACTACTCAGCTGTCTCTGAATATCCTGAGAAAAAATCAACAACAAAAAACCCCCTCACATTAGTATAGTATCAACCTGCACAAGGAAAATGACATCTGTATCTGTAGAAGTATCTGTATTTAAACTTCTAAATAGACAGATCTCAGCTTTCTGCTATATGAATCAGATTTTTAAATCATTTGTATGTGCATTAGAGAAATTTAAGAAATTACATGTTGGAATTTTTTTTCAACAAATTGAAAATGCATGACTGTCAACCTCAAACTGCAGCTGGAGAGAGTTGATGTTAGCGATGCGTCCGTCTCTCTTCTGATTGATGAGCTCTAGCTCCGCCCTCTTGACCCGCCTCTTGCTCTGGGCATCACGGAGACAGTCCGAGATTTGCTTGTGCCTGTTGCCCTGAAAATTCATCAGAGGTGTCAATTCAACATCACTTATTTTCATGCGGATGTGCTACTCCGTGTGTTTCAGATGCTAACAGGTGATTTGAATATGTACATTTTTAAGGTAGAGTCATAGTATGCAAATACACGTCTTGATCTGTCTCTGGCTGAGGGAAATGTCTCTGTCAAATCCAAATCATTATACCATATCGCTTTAATCACAGTCACTGTGACACTGGGGACTTATTAAACAGCTGTTCACCTTTAAACAGTGTGAGGCAGACAGAAATGTGTAACTCGGACAGTTTTTAAACATGGCTTAAACATGAAGGTATAACTGTAGTGAGGGTGCAAAATTTCTCCACTGGTTTATATTATTTCACATTTTAGATCACATCTGACCTGAGGACTAGACATTGTTTGGTACTTTACTTTTGTGTATAATATTATGCAGAGTGTAATTCTGACCACAGCCTCCAGCTCCAGCTCCAGACTCCTCTTCCTGGCTGTGAGTCTCTCGATATCTCTCTTTTCTTTTTCACTCTGAGCCTGTAGCTCCGCCCGCTTAGTCCTCTCCCACTCTATCCGCCTCTGTCGCTCCGCCGCCTGACGGAGAGGAAGAGCACATTTACACCTGGATTTACAGATATAGAGTAAACCTAGAGTGTGCTTACCTGCGCCTGTCCCTTGAAGGAGGTCTGATCTCTGCACTTGTCTGTCTCAATGGAAGAGGCGTGGCCTTTGGACCTGTCAGTCCCAGTTAAAGAAGTGTGGCCTCTGTACCTCTCTGTCTCAGTGAAAGAGGCGTGGCCTCTGTAGCTGTCTGATGCAGTGAAAGAGGTGTGGCCTATGTACCTATCTGTCTCAGTGAAAAAGGTGTGGCTTCCGTACATGTCTTTCTCGGTAAAAGAGGTGTGGCCTCTCTACCTGTCTGACTCAGTAAAAGAGGTGTGGCCTATTTACCTCTTGCTTCAGTGAAAAAGGTGTGGCCTCTGTACCTGTCTGTCTCAGTGAAAGAGGTGTGGCCTCTGTACCTGTCTGTCTCAGTGAAAGAGGTGTGGCCTCTGTATCTGCCTGTCCCACTGAAAGAGGCATGGCCTTTTTTCCTATCTGTCCCAGTGAAAGAGGCGTTTTAAGTGAGACGTTTGTGTTTGTGTTAAACGCACCTCCTGTCTCTCCAGCTCTTTCAGCCTCTCCTCTTCCCTCCGTCTCTCCATCTCTCTCTGCCTCTCCATGCGTTGCTCCTCCTCTTTCTGTCTGCGCAGAGCCTCTCTCTCTCTCCGCTCCTGCTCCTCCCTCTCTCTCAGCCTCCTCCTCTCCTCCTCCCGTCGCTCCTCCTCTCTCCGTCTCTCCACCTCACGCCGCTGCTCCTCCTGCAGGGTCTGGCGCCGCTTCTCCAGCTCCATGCTGCCTCGCTGGAAGTTCTCCCGCAGTTTATCCTCAAACGACACTGGAATAGAGTGAGCGGGTTCTCCTTCTTCTCAAACACTACATTTGTGTTATTTTTTTTTTATCGAATATAAGAATTAAGATTGGGTGAAAATCCTGAGATCAGACAATGAAGGAAACACAGAAAAACACCACCACAATACGAAAAGCATATTGTCATATTACCAAAAAACCGCAAAGCGTAAACTCCTCTGTCCTGAAGATGTTGGAAAACTTAGTTACAGCTTTACACATGTGACGCATTACTGTCAGAACTGATGTTCTAGAAAACTGATCAACAACTAACCAATTATAATTCAGAATTCAACAAGGTATAAAAATATATATTTATTTTAATTTTTAAAGACAAGAAAGCAGATTTCATGAATGTGTGTATACCATTGTTCTTGCTCTTGTGTGCTGGTTCTAGTTCGATGAACTCAGTGCTGATTAGAGGAATGGACCCATTTGGTAGGTCACATGACTTCCCTGTTCTAGACACACACACAAACACACCCCAACATTATTCAGCACTGAAACATGAATATTTTTTAAAGGCACCTTGCACTCAATTTGACCTTATTGTATATACTTAAAATAGACATTTTTAAGTGTGTGTGTGTGTGTGTGTGTAACCTGAAAGATGGTGGCAAGAGGTCAGCAGGTAAGGTCAGAGGTAACGGACGGCCTGTTTTGGCCATGTCCACAAGGTGCATAGCCAAAATAAACTCTTCTGCTCGCAGCTGACCATCACGATCCACATCTGCCAGAGTCCTAATGAGACACACACACTCTGAACAGGTGTACAGGTGTAAACACATACTGTATATGTAACATGTTGATGAGGTTAATCTGCACTAACCAAATGGTGGCAAGTTGGGTCTGGGTGAGGTTAGAAGCAGTGAGAGCATTCCTGACCTGCGGACCTGTATCCACACACACACACACACACACACACACACAGTTCACCAACTCGTATCTATGCACATTGATCAATTTATCAGCTGACTCTACCTATTTAATACCTTCTTTTCTGTAGAACAGTAACTGTACACTCGCAAAATTACCTGATAACGAATATCCTAATCAGAAACACACTCACACACACACACCTGACAGGTATCCAGTCATCAGCTTGTCCAGGATGTTGAACTGCTGGCGGTACTTGAGGCGGGACGACTGAGGCACCGCCCAATCAGACGTTCCAGTTTTGGGGGAGTTACTTGCCAGTGAAGTGGTGGAGGAGGAGTTTGAGCTGGTGGCAGCCAATGTGAAATCAGAAATCACAAAAAAAAGCTAGAATACATTTAAGAGACAAGGTGAGGTTATTCAAACATCATCTAATGGCAATGCATAGAAACGTGGCACTATTTATACACTGCCAAACGTTCCATTTCAAAAATCTGCTCTTTTTTTGTGGCAGTGCAGTTTAGGCAAAGCTTCATGACTAGCAAAGTGTAATAATTAAATCAGAATGCAGTAGATTCAGGATCAGGTTGTGTATGCAGATAGAAGCGTGTGTGGTCATGTAACGGCATGCAGATTCACCGCTCGAGTCTGATTCAGTACCTGCTGGAAGCCAAGTCCAAGAGGGAGTGAGATTTACTCAGACCTGCCGAGAGAGAGACAGCTGCAGAAAGAGAGAGAGTGAGGAATACACTGAAATACGTAATGGAGTATCATAAGTAGTATTTGTGTGTGGTGTGTAAATGTGTATGTACCTGTGTGTTAATATTAGTGGTGTATCTGTTTAGTGCTCCAAATATCCATAACTGTATCTCTATTCAGATTTAATCCCAAAGTGGGTGTGGCCAAACCCAGAAGGTGTTTTTATGTATTATCTATATTTACAGTGCTTGTGTGTGTGTGTGTGTGTGTGTGTGTGTGTGTGTGCGTGTGTGTTACCTGGGGCTGGCATGAGCACCGTGGCAGTGCCGTTGGGTAGGGCCGGCATGCTGAGCGAGTCAGGGATCAGAGGCAGAGGCAGCAGAGGTTGTACAGCTGGCATAGAGGTTAGAGAGGTCATGGAGGTCACAGAGGAGCCGGCGGGCATCGGGGTCAGTATGGGCATTGTTGGCATGATGGACAGGTTTGGCATTGAGCCCATACCTACACACACACACACACACACACACACACAAAAATGTCTTTCAGTCCACATAGACACACTGCTATAGACCTAAAAATAAAAAAAGATGATCTGGCTTAGGAAAATTATTATATTGTAATGTATTCTATTAGTTTTAATAAATGGTTTCTTTTAAAACATTCCTGCTGCACACTTCCCCAAAACCGAAGCTTATTGTTTAAGAACAGAATATTGAAATTTATACTTTCATTTTTAGCTCTTTGGGAAATCCTTGTATACAAAATAACTGAATCATTGTTATGTCCTGTGATTTTTTTTCCCCCATGTTGTTATGAGTTTGTAATTTGTAATATGTGTGAGTCGTAAATTATTTATATAACTGTTAATCATTAACACAGATGAAAGTTGTTTTACATTCTTCTACAACTTGTTTTCTACAGTGATTTCCATGTGGTGTTTAGGCTGTAAAGGGTGCTATGAAAATCTGTTTTATTTTTTTCCTTTTTTTGTTTTTCTCTTTTTTGTTCTTTTTTTGCTTTTTCAGATTTAACTAAAAAAATCTGTCCTTATATCTCACTTCCATCCTTGTTGGTTCTTGTTGGTTGCATTGTGTTAATGTGACCCTAAAAGTTGTAATCATTTGGCATTTCAAACATCTCGTGTACACGTCTTTGATAATAAACACACCCTTCCTCCCCTCACCTGTCTTTAATCTCTAAAAAAGAGCTGAATCATTTAAGTGAGTCGTAACACACGTGGACACATCTAACAGACAGTTTACCAAAGCGTGCCGATGATGTCATAACAGGGGCCGGGGTCTGCTTCATGATCATTGGCAGAGACAGAGGGAGGGGCTGACCCTGGAGCTGCAGCTTAATCAGCTTCATGGCAATGGAGAACTCCAAACGATCCATCTTTCCATCCTTCCCCATGTCAGCCAATGCCCTGAGAGACAGACAGAGAGAGACAGACAGAGAGAGAGAGAAAGAGAGGTGGAAAGAGAGAGGCATATAGGTTATATGTAATTATGATATAATAGTCCTGATTTAACACAGGTCCAAGGCTATTATTCGACTTCCTGTGGGAGTCATTCTACATCCTGTTTGAAGACAGCAAATTTATATCAGACAGGAAATGGTTACATTATAAATCCTCTATCTAACACACACTCAAACCCAAACACACACAGCCTCCTGTGTCTCAAATACGCAATCCACCTGGTCCCGTACTCACATTTAACGCAGACTTTGTAATAAAGCAAGTGTTTGTGTCTATTCTTTCAATCTGTGGATTAATTTCACAACTGTATATGTCATGTCTTCTAAAATTAGAGCTATGGCTACTGGTAAATCTTTATTTTTAATGTTAAAACTTATTCACTTATGTACTATTTATGAAATTTGTGTTTAGCCGTGATTCAGAGGAAGTTCACTTATTTACAAAAAACTAACTACATTTTTTAGAGTTGCTTGTGTTTAAATCTCTACCTCAGTATATGGACAAATCTTTCCTTTCTTTCTGTAGACAACAACAGGACTTCTCCTGACATTGTGAAGCTTGAAACAGGAAGTGGCATCACTGCTTCAACTAATCAGTTGGTGCAGAATGAACCGCAGAGCTTCAACACTTGACCGAGTGTCCTGAACACACCGTGCGCAAGGTGAGAAAACATTCCCAGGTATTAATCACTGTACATCTGTATTCTGTATAAACAGCCACAGCAGGATCTAAACGGACAGGCACACAGTGTGTTTCCTAAATAATGCAGGGAGACGGGAAGTGAGCGTGCAGTGCAGGAATATTGTGGATCAGCTACACACGATTGATTTTTAGTTCTTTATGTTTAATAGTTAAAAATCAAGCTGCCACAACTTTTTTATTTCCAATAACAGCACCAGACTAGTGTCTGAAACCACACCGTGTTCACTTCATAGTGTACTGCTTTACAGACTTACGTCCCTGTAGTTGCATCATACCACCCAAATTTGATTGTTTTCCTGCAACAGCACCTCCTGCTACGTTTTATTCCTCTGATACCACAGCAATTTACTATAGGTAACAATTTTACCTTAATTAAAGACGACACATCTTTTTCACATTTTTATCTGTTTATAGTTACGTTTAATGGTATGGAATGTCAAGAAAACAAGTAAGTTCCTGTTATCTTTTACGTTATAGCAGCTGTAAACAGTCATTCCCTGACCAGCCTCTCTTTTTTCGCAGCATGTTACTGAGAAAAATGGAAAACATAAACCAAGACAAAAGTCCTGCTGTGTTCTAAGGCTAGCTAATGTCAGGTGCCATTCTACAGACCATAATAATGGAACATTTTTTCCTCTGTGTGTAACTGGAATTAACGAATCACAACACGACCTTCAGGCTTGCTCTGATTGGCTGAGAGACTCTCTTCAAATGCAGATTAAACTCAGTGAAGAAACTGAATACACTGTGTAATTCAATAGTTTGTTGATAAACCATATAATAATAATAATAATAATAATAATAATAATAATAATGTAAGTTTTGAATCTAGTTATAAAAAAATATCTGCTAGTTTTGCTGAAATGTGTGAAGGCACAATGGGGACACTAAGCATAATTTAGGGGTATAATCTATAGCACCCCTGAGGCAGGGAGGGAGAGAGAGAGAGAGAGAGAGAGAGAGAGAGAGAGAGAGAGAGAG
>JAOTRR010000027.1:1579158-1589902 GCA_028570945.1 Gogo arcuatus | reverse complement strand
CGGCGACCCTTCAGGCCCAAGGCTGCTTCTCTAGCCTTCAGGCCATGGCTGCCTCTAAAGTAAAAAAATGTATCTACATTTAAACACGCTCGAGAATTCAAGAGAAAAAATTAAATACGTTTAACCGACCCTGTATGACTAGATAGTTCGCTAAGCAAAAATAAAATATTCTGCTAATTTATACAGACCTATAATTTGGCTTGCTGGTTAGCTAATGTTTAATAAACCTTTTGGGATTAACGCTAAAATGAATGGATGTTATTAGGAACAAAAACTTAACTAGACAGCTGATTTAAGATGTTAATTTGAAAAAGATGATTAGCTAGCTAATTTAACTAGCTAAATTTTTAAACCTAACTAGCTAGCTTATTTAATGAAGTACATCATAAAATGTAACTAGTTAGGTAATTTAACAATATTATTTACAAAACTTAACTAGCTAGCTAATTGAACAAACTAAATTACAAAATGTAACTAGCTAGCTAATTTAATGAGCTGATTTAAAAAAAAAAAACTAGCTGGCTAATTTAACAAGCTGATTTTACAAAATATAACTAGCTAGTTGATTTAATAAACTAAATTACAAAACCTAACTAGCTAGCTAGCTAAGTTAACATTCTAATTTGCAAAGATTTGTGTAAGTTAATTACAAAATATGAATTACTTAATCAAACTTAAAGCATACTAAACATACATCTTTAACTATGGTTGTTTTGTTTTTTTTGCGATTATTTAATTTTTTTGTATTTTGTCTCTGATGAATCAGTCCAGCAAAAGACAACATCTTACTAAAGATTTGTGATTTGGACCCTTTGGATATATATCACAGACCCCACTTCGAGAACCGTGGCTTCATTTTACTTATACCTCCGCAACTTCCTCACTTTTACATATTTCATCTTACAATTTTTTTCTGTTTACTGTTTTATTTAAAGACGTGGAATGTCCATGATGCAAGTGAGTCCCTGTTGACTTTCTCAAATGTTGCCATTCACTTCGTTACTCATGTTGTCACAGGTGATGCTGTTGGAGAATGCCACACTCGTCCTGGCTGCCTCAGACATCCTCACTGAGGCATCGTGGGAAAGCCTGACTGTCCCCACTGCTGTCCTGTGTAGTTTCCTGCTGGGTGAGTGGACGACTGTGTCCTTCCTTTCAGTTGGTTCATTCTGTGTTCAATCTCGTTATTAACTACACGTTTCAGAAGTCCATGTCTTATTGGGCAGCATGTCTACCATAAATGATCCGGGTGCCATAACTTTTGAGCAGACACTACATGCGATATTTGTGTATTGACTTAATTTTATGATCTAACCTGAGGGTGGTTCCCCAACTGGCAACAGCTGTTTTCTGTTGCTGAACATGACTAACTTAACCAGCAAGTTAGCCTTAGTTGCTAGCCTTAGTTGTTAGCCAGTAAGCTAGCTAATGTACATAAGCTGTAAAATTGTATTACATTAGCTGCTTAATTTTAACTAAAGAATGATTTCTGGCAAATACAAACACTTAGTGAAATGAGGCTAAAGCAACTAATCTAGCTAAGAATAAGTAGCAGATTAGCAAGGAAGGTTTGTTAGCTGAGTGGGTGTGTTAACATTGGCTAGCTGATTTTAACTTCTGGTAATCCACAAGGACAAAAATGAATGTTAGCTAGCTAAGAGACAAGTGATAATGCTAAGTAAGATGAAGTAGCAGATTAGCTTTGGTGGCTAGCATGGCAGATACTAAAGGCTGACAGGTTGTGTTAACATTAACTAGCTGGTAATCTACAAACACGTTTATGACTTAGCTAACTAAGAGAAAAGCAAGGAGGCAGGTTAGCTTTAGTGGCTAGCAAGATAGCTGATTAGAAGATTTTAACCACAGAGCAACTTCTGGTAATCTACAAAAACAATTACGAACGTTAGCTACTTAAGATACAAGCAACAAAGCTAACTAATGAGAAGTAGCAGCTTAGCCTTAGTGGCTAGCAAGTTAGCTACATTAACTGGGAGACTATGTTAATGTTGGCTAGATGAAGGAAGCTAGCGAAGAATAAGAAAGTTAGCTTTTGTGCGTATCTCAGAAATCTTTATCTGCTCTCCTCTCTCAGGTCTGACGTTTCTGCTGCTTTACTATCGGTTCCTGCACCCAAAGTCCACAGAGATCTCTCACACTCTGCATCACGGAGCTCAGGCAGGCAGCGCGTGTCTCGATCAGGGCGACTCATCTTTCTCCCTGGCTGACAAGAGCCTCGCTCTTCCCTCTCTCCGTCCTCCACTGTCTTCCTCCCATCCCTCTTTCTCGCTGCTGGAGCACCCAGGGAGCTGCGGGGCGAAGGTGGGCGCCGAGTGCCGCCACCACCACTGGCTTCTTGTGCGTCTGGCGCTGAAAACCGGAGACCCAAGCAAATTCGAGCGGGCGTTTGGCGCTGGAGGAGCGACGGGCATCGTGAGCGAAGAGCAGGAGGATGACTCGGGAGAGAAAGGAGGCAGAGGAGACAGGTTGGACATCAAGGACGAGGATGACACGCTGGCACCGCTGTCAGACTGCAAGGACGAGTTTGAGAGCGCGAGCGAAGCGAGAGATGATGTAGAAGACGACGAGGCGGATGTGGATGTGGGTGAGGAAATGGAAAGCGTGGACTCGGAGTGGAAGCGCAGCTCTCCTGAGGGGAAGTCCGTGTTTGGAGACAGTCCCGAGCCCGATTACTGCCCCACCGAGTCCAGCTCCACGCTATACTTCAGCGCCGACCCACAATCTCCAAGCAGTGCCAGCGATCCCCGTCTGGAAGTTTCCGGACCCCAACTGACAGGCCCACGCCGGCACCTCGTCCTCTCCGCACGAGGCCTGGAGGATGACACGGGTTTCTGACCAGGTTCAAACGTGGTCTGAACTGAATTTGTTTAAATGAATTGTTCGCAAACACAAACCTTACAGCAAATGTAGTCAATTAGCCAAGACTTGTACGACTTGCTACGAGGTTAATGTAGCTAACGTCAGTCTTGCCCAAAATCTTTTATGTAAATATCCGCATCAACCATGCAGATTAGGACGCAGTGGGACTTCATGTCATCTACAAATGTAAACCAAACTTCACTGTGTAGCTGAAATATCAGGGCGGTCATCTTGGATGACCGGAATCTTCTTTTTAACCCAGCGAACAACACATCATGCCCCCTAAGCTCCGCCTCCCAAATTTTGAAGGTCATGTAATGATAAACCACTTATGTCATTTTGAAGCTATAAAAAGTTATTGCTGGAAAAGATTTTGGTGAGACTTCAATTATTTGTTAGCCACATTAGCTTTGTAGCTTCATTGCAAAACTACGGATACATGTCTTAGCTGATTGACTAGGATACATTCGTTTATATTTGGGACAACTTTTTTGGTGGAATGTTTACTAAAAATTACTGACAAGGACGAGCGTGTAATGTGACGTCTTATTTATAGCATCACAAATGGTCTGTTGCTGTCTGGCTGTGATGTTGGAAATCTGTGTGTGTGTGTGGGGGGGAGGAAAGCACAAACTACAGACCCTTTTCAGTTCGGCTTAATTGAAGCTGAAACAATATGTTGCGCTTTACAAACGCGTGCATAGTAGCATCATAGCTCGGTTGAAGTATTGTTTTGTTTTTCCAGATTAAAAGACGCTTCTGCTTACTAGCAGGTTCTGTGTTCACACTGGCAGCGATTTTTGCCTCGCATCACTCAAGTCAGTATAGATTCGTCACTAGGGGGCGGTTCTATCTTGAGCTTGAGCTGGTTGCCATGGTTACCCAGGCTAGCACAATTCTGGCTGCGCAAAAAACCCTCACTCGGTCGGTATTCAGCACCAATCAAATCACATCGCTTCTCATTTGCGTGAAATTAAACTCCACCCACTTCCTTCTGCCAATGATCTCTCAGCCTCCTGTTGCTATAAATCGCTAGCTTTCTAGCACCATCTGATTTGTCACTCTGACGTTGTGAATGAAAGTTGTACTGTGAAGTGACACATAGTCTTAGATATAATTTTATCATTAGTAATTGCGTAGGCAGTTAGCTTAATGTGTTAGCGGTTTTACAATCAGCTATACTGTAGTCAGGGCCGACGCTTTTCCGTTCAGACCTCGTTATAACTAAAAGGCAAGAAACAAAAACCAGTACTCTTTATAAACACAATATTAATATTTATATACGACGCCAAATTAAATATTATGTTACATATTCATGTTTCAGTGTTAGTCATGTAGCCTGTAAAATTCGAATACCAAACAGGTATCTGCATAAATGCTCAAATATTCTGGGTCTGGATTACGTCGTACCAATTCCATAATTATACGTAGCTGTTTTTCATTAAGCGCAAAAACGCAAAAGCAGACAATTCGCTCTACTTTGAAAAACGCAAACCGCCGTAGACCCTGTTAATAAAGAAATGTAAAGCTTGCACCTTTTTTCGCACATTATCAAGTTTACACTTTTTTTTTTTTTACACGCGCAAACTAAATAGTTTGAAAAATAATCCAGTCATAGATCTGAAATTATATCTCCAGAAACAAACCTAAAAGCCTTTCTGACGCACCATGTAGTGTACCGAAGCCAAGCACAGAGCTATTTTAGAGATTTCAGCCTGCTGTGTCTCTGATGCTGTTTTTATCCCCCGTTTCAAAAAAACTGTGTCTTGAAATAGCCGCTCTGGATTAGCGCTCCCCGAGAGCCACTCAAATGGGACGTGTATTTGATTTCCTTATTTCAGCTGTAACTGGATATTTTCTGCTCTCAACCAAAATTTGCAGCTCAGAAACTGCACACTGAGATCCAGAGATGTAAAGAATTATATCAGGCTGCATGTCAGGCTTTAATATTGAACTGTAATGGAAACAGTCCTGAAAGCCTTCTGACTTTTACAGAAACACATCAGCACAGCTGATTTTCCTGAGATTTCAGGAGTTAAATCACTGTGTGGGGGGAAAAAACACCCCTGCATTATTCTTTTGTCTTCTTTATTCTATAATCGTCAAAATTTGGACTACTTGTAATAAAAAAAAAATGGCTTCATGAACTGAAATTAAGATTATGTTGTGACGTTGGGGGGGAAAATGAATTTTAATTTGAGTTAACTTTAAAAATATATTAAAATATTTACCCTTTTTCTGAAGGGTAATGTTCGCTGTACGTGTCCTGCTTAAAGCCATGTTAACTAGACAGTGTACTCTAACCTTTGACCTTGCCACAGTGTGTCTCTGCGCTGGTCTGTTTTTACTCTGTGATCCATAAAAACTGTGTGATTTTAATACAGATTTGACGAAGGAAGGTCAGCCATTATTACAGGGCTATAGTCACCGATTGCTGTAAACGGGTATTTGTGTATCTACCTGTAAATCAAGGTACAGTTGATTAGAAGCGGTGGATTTTGCTCAGGTTTAGAGTGTAAATATCAAACTTGCAAAAAAATAAAACTGACAAGGCCATTAATGAGAATTATATAACTCCTTCTTGTTTTCCTGTTGACAGCAGTTTATTTTTGGGAATGCTGATCACATCTCTCAATTTAAACCTTTTTCAGAGTGGATTGTAGACGTTTCGGAGTCATTCAGGGAACTCTCATTGGACCATTAAAATTCGGTAGTTAATCAGGGAACTCTGGACCATGTAATTTAGTGAATTCTTTTAAGAAACTCTGAATGGACCATACATATTCCACAGTCATTCAGGGATCTCTGATTTGCCTGTAGATGTTGCCTGTTGGGGGACGTTTCTATCAGCTGTGCACACTGTTTGGGATTTTCACTCATTCTTCTTGGCAGATTTGCTCCAGCTTCTTCAGGAATGGTTGGATGTTGTTTGTTTACTGCAATTTTCAAACAGTGCCACAGGTTCTCAATGCGATTCAGATCTGGATTTTGACTTGGTCCCTTTTTGTTTTTAACCTCTCCTGTGTGGCTTTGACCTTGAGACTATTTGGGACCATTGTCCTGCTGAAAACTGAAGTTCCTCCCAAACTTTAGTTTCTTTTAAGCAGAGTGAAGAAGGTTCTCTTGTAATATCCATCTGTACTTACTTTCCATTTACCCTTAATTTTTACAAGAAGCAACAACACAGCATGATCCTGCCACCACCGTGTTTCACTATACAGTAGTTATGGTGTTCATCAAGGTATAGCCTGTAATAGGTTTGCGCCACACACAGCACTTTGAAACTTGTCTCAACAAATAGTATCTCAATCTTGGTCTCATCACACCAAACATCACGTCTTCACCTGGTCACTCTGCTTTCATATGGCTCTTCTTGAGCAACGGTTTCTTTCTAACCACGTCTTCCATACAGTCCTCAGTTACACAGACCTCTTGAAATGGTTGTCTGATGCACCTTCGCTCCACTCTGTATCTCCTTCAAAGTCACTGTTGGCTTCACTGTGGCTTCCCTCACCAGCCTCTGTCTGGTTTCTGCGCCAAGTTTTGAGGGAACGTCTTAGCTTGCATGGTGTAATGCAGCTTCCAGTTCCTCACTATTGATCCAGCAGTTCTTACTGGGATGTCCAAGATCTTTGATCTACTCCTAAGTTATAAAATTCTATTAGCTTAATCTGTAGCTTCCTGAGAATGCTCCAGTCTTCATTTTCACTTCATTTCTTCAGACTAACCGTCTCTTTTATAACAGTTCAACTGAGGTGGTTTTTTGTTCAGAAAAAGGGAGTCGTTTAATATTTCACAAGTCAAGGCCAATTATAAGTCAGTTATGTCCTTGTTAAGACAAAAGGTGTGTCCCAATAGGAAGGCAGATCTGTTTTCCATGCACAGGGGGAAAGGGTCTTCCAAGGTACAGCAACTGTTTTCAAGCAAAACTGCTGAAATTAAGCACTAATTACACGAGTGCAGGTTTGAGGCATCTTTTACATTTCTAGAGATATATTCAGAGTTGTCTGATATCAGCACCTTCACGTCTGTCCAAGAAAAATGGTCCTGCCCAATAAGTAGTTGTGACTTCACTGTAAGAGAACACGAGTTTGCAATAAAAATACTGACAGGAAGAATAGACAAATATTTATTTGTTATTCCGACAAATCTGATATGATCCGGGGGTGAATACTTTTGCAAGGCACTGTAGAAATGTACAAATAATCTGAATTGATGTGTTGGTAAAGATTGCATTATATCCTGTTGGAGACTTCAGGAAGTGCTCGCTGTTTGCTACCGGCACACGTTCCTAGCACAGGTTCATTTCCAAATTGTGCGTATTATGTATTGTATATATTCATAGATCACAGCATTTTTAATAAATATACTGTGTAAGTGTAGAAATTAGGCTGTTTATTGATTAAAAAAAAACTATTCTAGATGGCAATGGCCGTGCATGGCTAAACAATAGAATAGATGTAGCATAAGTCAGTATGGTGGCAGATTGGATGGTGTAGGTTTTGCTGTTTTTCAGGGACTTTGATTGGTAAGTTATGCATTCAGTTAGAGATGTCTGATTGGTCCATATAAGATAGAGTCCTTCAGGGATCTCTGATTGGACTGTAAAAGATATACTTCCAGTTAGGGAACACTATTTTGGCTGTGTAAGTTACAGAGTCCTTCAGGGAATACTGATCAGCCCGGATTGGATTGGATTGGATGTAAGGCATACAGTAAATCAAGCAACTCTGATTGGACCATGGAAATTACGCAATAAAATATTTGACAAATGTACAGTGTATGGTCTTTTGTTGTTTAAATCATTTATTTGATGTATTTAATCACTGTAACTTACACAGCCACTCATCACTGTTAGTTATATTAACTCGCTGTGAAATTTTTATTTTCTCTTTTGTACAGTTGTACAGAGCTATACAGATTCCATCTGCCTCGCAAAAGACTAAAGATGTTTTCCTGCCGTTTTTGACGCGCCCTCGTGGCCTTTTCCTTTTTCAAATGTGCGTAAAGCAGCAGTCGGCACGAACGTGAAGAAAATCTTCCTAGCAGAAGAGGAACCTTCTTAGCAGATAGCGGTTATTTTTGCTTCACATGAACGTCACGTGACGTATTGGAACGTGCTTTGAGATGGCGACAGTTTTTTTCCAAACAAAATGAAATGCTAGCTTACTAGCTAAACTTCAGCTGACTTGGTTGTTAGCAAACATAAATAGCTACCTGATTAGCTACTAGATGGTTAACAAGTGAACCAGTCAATCTGAGTTTCTAATTTAAATAATAAACAATAGCTGCAAGCTAGATTTTTTTTTTTTTCTGGCACCCTTTAAAATTTGTTTGGCTACTAGTTTAAAAGAAATACAGTTTGTCCTTTTAAACCAGGGCGTGTTAAAAACAGCTGTTTGATGTTTACAAGGACTACATGATGCAGGAATGTACATATCGTGTGTGCGCGTGTGGGCGTGTGTGTAAAGATCCTGAGCATAGAGTGACACCGACCAGCCACTGTTGCTTCATTTCTTTATTCTTTGACTGAGATATGTAGAAAAGAAGTGTTCCATGAGTAAATAATTAATTGCATGCCTAAATAAACTGCTTATATGAGAAGGCTGGCACTGAGGACATGCTTTGAGTCCTGTACCAGAAAGATGGGTTTTAAAATCTGTGCATCGAGGCCCTGATTTACTAAGATCCCAAATAACGAGCGCCAATTTGTATGTGTAGTGGGAGAAATTGTGTGCATACAAATAGTGGATGTGTTGTGGGTGACTTACAAGGAATAATGACATCATGTGAAATGTCGAAAGAGAAACAATATCTAAATTAGGCTTTTGTTCTTGGCGTGTGTGGCGAGTTTGGATCTTTAGCACCATGCTCACATTAGCAAGTGACAAAGCGATCATTGATTTTCTACCTACGTGCACGACTTCAGCGACAGAGCGACATTTTGAATGTAGATTTGTTTTAATTCTATGCAAATTAGTTATGATGCAGTAAAGCAGCAAATCCAAACAATTGACTCGAAGTGTTCTTTGGACCAATCCTAAGGCACGGGTGGTCCAACGTTTTCCAGTTCCGTGCTCCTAACTTTAATTCCTTTAGCTGCAATTAGTTCTAGTTTACGGTTTAATGCACATTTTATCCTGTCCTCTCATTAAATGTGTATATAGCGACATTGTGAAAAAAATAAAGCTTGGACGGAAGATCACTGGTGCCTGTAGTGAGTGTACATAGCTAATATATTTAGCTTTCTTTGCTAATCCAATATGAGTAGCTAGTACGAAGCTGAGCGTGTAACATGTCGATCAAGCTTAAATACATTTGAAACAAAATGATGTGCATGTACGCTGTAGGCTGTAGGCTATACAATTTGGCTATTATTATTTCTCACTGAAATAAGAACAGGCCACGCCCACAAGACACAAACTACAAGCGACACACGCCTTGTCGCCTGCTAGTGTGAAAGTTATTGCACGCAAACGTGTAGTAAATCAGGGCCTAAACATTTCAATGTTAAAATTATATTTACTGGTCATAAGATCATTGGAGGTTCATTAAATTAAAGTGAACAACCAAAATGTGTCGTTGCAGTTAATTTTGTCTCTAAATCGTTTCCTGAAAGTTCTATATGGTCTAAACTCACAGCAGTTTCTTGATTAGCAGTTACATTCATGAATGCATTGGTTAGTAAAAGACTGATTGATTGATTGTGCAGATTTAAATTGTCCTTTGTGAGGAAAAATATCATGATACTTGAAGGTTTTCATGATATACGGTCACAATATTTAGCTTTGCTGAGGTTAAATTTAGCACACACACACAACATGATAGTAAACCAGCAGTGCTACAATATAAAATGAGTCCTGATTTTTATTGAAAAATATTACATGCAAGATTTTACTGTCCAATCAGCTGCTTGTTACTCTGAGGAACAGTGGGGTTTGTTCATGCTATAATAACTATTGATGATATCCAAAATTAAGAAGTGCATTGTATCACCGTTTATCACAATAATGATATATCGCTATATATGCTAATATAGTGTATTAACACAGGACGTGGAATTTACTGTGCATGCTGTGTTTCACCGGACCTCTGTAGTTGATGTTCTGAGGCTCCTGTCTGGATGGTTTAGGGCCCCCCTCCTCCACAGTGCCCCTGGGCTGCAGTGTTGCAACATCACAAACACACTTATCAGTCGTACTAACATGATGAGTCAACACACACTAACTGTTTTTCCAGTGTTGTTCTTTAAACCTCCCTGCACGGCACAATCTAGCTGTTCTCAGCTCTTTTGAATGACACGCGAGGCCTGTTGGGTTAAGAGAGAAGTGGTATACTTGAATCCATGTGCATGCAATGCACAAATTCCAGAATAATCTAGCAAATAAAGTGCAAAGATACAGTGCAGAATGGAAAGCCATGGATCCTGTATGAAGAACCAACCAAGAAGCCAAGGGCAATGCTCAACACGATGCTACCACCACCACCACCACCACATTTCCTGATTATATACAATAAGTTGGTGTTTGGATCACATGTATTAACACAGCATGTAATAATGTGGTGTTTTCCATGCACTTTGTGTTGCTGTGGTTCACCAGATCTCTGTAGTTGATGTTCCAAGGTCCCTGTCTGGATTGTTTAGGGCTTCTCCCTTCCACAGTGCCCCCCGGCTGCAGTGTTGCAACATCACACACACTTATCACTCGTAGTAATACGATGAGTCAACGCATTCTAACTTAATGTTTTGTTACGCTCAACATGATGCCACCACCACCAGGTTTCACTTCTTTTTGGATGTAGATACAATTCAATTCAATTTTATTTGTATAGCACTTTTAACAATGGACATTGTTACAAAGCAGCT
>JAOTRR010000027.1:1546693-1562206 GCA_028570945.1 Gogo arcuatus | reverse complement strand
ATCGACTACTACCGCCTTTATCGACTACTACCGCCTGTGTCGTCTACTACCGCCTTTACCTTCTACTGCCGCCTGTGTCGACTACTGCCGCCTGTATCGACTACTGCCGCCTGTGTCGACTACTGCCGCCTGTATCGACTACTGCCGCCTGTGTCGACTACTACTAACGCCTTTCGCGAGGACGCGCATTGCAAAGAAGCTCTTAGAAAAGTTGCTCTTAAGAGACCTTCTTACGAGTGTGTTCAGGAAAACCACGTACAGAGACAACGTTCATTGCTTAAGAGCGTCTTTAAACTCGCTCTTTAGCCCTAAAGTGCAGCGTTATCGGGAAACCCGGTTCTGATCTGATCTGTTCTGATCTGATCTGTTCTGTGTGTAAAGTTCTCACCGTTGTGTCCCGGAATGTGTTTCCTGGCAGGAAAGGAAGCTCGCGCGCTGTGTTTACAGACATTATGCACTTCTAATCTGTTAAAAAATAAAAGTAAATACTTTGTCAGTTTAACCACACTTACTCTTAAAATAATATATATGTATATCTCTAACTCCACTGAGACTTTTCAACCACGCTTACCTATCTTAGCTCGTGTGTGTATATCTGTGTGTGTCAGTCAGGCACCCGTGGTAGCCATAGTAGCGGTTTCCATGGTGAATGGAAGCCTATCAGTGCGGTCAAATGGAAATAGAGAACGCGTACGTTCGACAAAACCCGACACGTCAACCGCGTCGCCATCTCGGATGTGTCACCTTTCCAATTCGAGCTCATTGATATCAATTTCTCTTTAAAAAAATAAAAGAACGGGTCGTCTTTAACAGGTGTAAAGCTTTAACAAGGGGTCTGCTTTCGTTCTGCGAGACGGACTCTAGCTGATAAGTCTAATTACACACTCGCGCTTTTAATGTTAACCTAGTGAAAATATTTGCAGTACATAAATATTGTCTTTATTTAAACCTCACAGAAATGTATGACGTATGTAATGAATAAAGTCATACTTTTGGAAATATGGCTGAACTTAAAGCTTATTTAAAGTTTATTTCCCGCATGTCTACACAGTCTCGTATTGATTTACAATTAAATTCGTCCCTTTCCAATATGGCGGACGCATTGCGGTTAGCAACACAGGCTAACGCGGCACCTAGCGTCTGCTGTTTTGAAGAAGAAGAAGAAGAAGAAGAAGCCTTTATTTTTGTCATGTACATTTTGCTACCTCGTACACACACACAGTACTTTTATAGGACAGTGGACGTGAAACAAAACTGTTGAATATTAACATTTAGCGCAGACGTATTGGTAAAATACTAAAAAAAGAGTTTATATATGACTAAAATTCAACTTAGCATCAACTGCTAGTTGAACAGTAATGGGTTTCGCCTTATTGAGAAACGGCAAACATTGAAAAACCCAGTGATTTTGTTTTTTAATTGCTTTTAATTTATTATACGTTTTAACATAACACTAAAACTCTGCCTCATGATGCGTTATAAAGTGTTGTGTAATATGTCATTTCACCACCAGAGGGCATGCTCAGCTTAAAAAAAAAAAAAAAAGGGCACCACAAAAAGTTTTTGCATTTATTTGAAATTTAGTCCAAGCACAGGTAAACATTTTGGTTAATGCATGTAAGGCACTGGTTGCAAGTACAACAGCAGATTCTGGAAATTTCATTCTGACTCCACAAATGGTTTCTAGTGCATTCTATACGGTATTATTAATAGTAATAATAATAATAATAATAATAATAATAATAAACACATTCCAGTATGGAGCTCTTTTCAGGTCCCTACTTCCTGTGTTAAGAAAAAATGCTTTCTTCAGCCTAGCTGGTGCACTACATGTCCACTAGAGAGCCATTTGCAAACTCATTATGAATTACTACTTTAAAGCAGTAAGAACTATAGCAAACTGTGAGGAATCTGGTTTACTTCATTGTTGTGCTTATGTGAACTACGTGAAGTCGAAAGCCCTTAATCATCCCAGCAGAGAGTTTATCCATGAAAAATAAGTACCTCAAGTATATCAGTAACTTGATTGGTGATGGAGAACGTGAACATTCCTTATTGTGTTACTCAGATTGTCTTTATCTGTTTGTTTTTTCCTGTAGGATTAAAAAAAACAACTACTCCTTTATTCAAACTTAAACCTCCAAACTAAATGTTGATATTTCATTACTGTACTACATTATGGTGTGAATAATGGTTTAGAACACCTAGGTGTAGTGCGCTACGTCCACAAAGGTGTCAAGACATGTTCCAGAGAACATCTACGGGATAAAAATGCAATATACATTTATATATTTTTGCCACATCACCAGCTCCTAATAAGAGGTGCTTCTTGTTTTTACATTGATGATTTTTATGTTATGAATTTCAGATACTCTGTGGGACTTTCTTTCCACTGCACGAAGTGTGAGCATCACAACTGGACATCTAGAACTGTGCTTTTCTCCCATCACCAGCTAATCCTAGTCCAGTACCAAAGGTTCCAGGTCCCTGCTCAAGACTGGATGTCATCTGCTGCAGGTAAGAGGTTATGATTACAGCTCATTGCTGTCTCTTGTATGGAAGTGAGAGTCGCTTTGAGGCGTGTATTTAAAGGCATGGATGGGAATGTGGGTGTGTCTTTGAGTCCATATATGGAAGCCTTCCATATTGGTGAAAAAAAAAAAACCTTACATGATGATATTGTTGCACACTGAACTGATGACTGAGTTACTTTTGTTGCTGCGTTTCCGAAAAAGTCGCAGCAATAAAATGTGATTGAATCCGTTTCTATAAACTAGTCGTGTGAAAATGCTGAAGATGATGTAAAAGTGATTAGTGAGATAAGACTACAATACAGAAAGTGTACATCATGTCTATTTTTCCGCCTGTGTACGAAAAAAAGAGAAAAAGCAGCAGTGTAATGGACGTAACATTTATGTTCATTTATTCATCTTCAGTAAGTGCTTTTGACACTTTGATGTTGCTTTTTTTAATTAAAAGTTATTTCTTCCTCCTAACAAAGCATGATGTCCTCTTTGGCGGTGTTTATCTATATATCTCGATATATCGCTGCAACACGTGACTTGCGTTTCCTCGTCATCAGTTATTTGGAAAATAAGTTTCCGTAACTCGATTTTAACTAACCTTTGAATCACAGTAAACATGTTTGTTTTTATGACATTTAGGCTTACTTTCGAATTCGTTTATCTTTTGTAAATTACATAAAAATGGACGGAAATGCCCACACTAACTGCTCCACGTGTCTCTTAAGTCAGGTTTCTTTGGCTTCTCTCGTATTTAAATATGCAGTGGAAAACCAGCCTCAGTCACGTCTATTCTCCTCACAGACAGAAATTCTGCTGGGACGTTAATAAGGCATTAGAACAGCCTGAGGACTGCATTCACATATCTTTATCACCCAGGAAGTAAAATGAAATCACAGAGAGAGTCATTGTTTATACTGTAGCATGTTCCATGAGTTACTCAGCTGACGTGACTGAACTCAAATGGAAATGGAAAGGAAAAAAAAAGGCAGAACATAATCGTGTTGGTTGCAGGGGCGGGGTTAGAGTTGACAGTTAAGGGTGTGGTTATGCATGCTATTACAATATCTAATCAAATCAGCTCCTTGCATTCCCTTTATAAACTGAGTGACTGTCGAAATGATGGTAGGATTAGAATTAGCATCACGTTGATGTTTCATGGTAGAAATCTCTCGAGTGCAGGTGAACATCTAAGAAACCAGGTGGCTAAGACAACAGGCGGAAAATTCACCGACTGATTTCAGATTTTTCACCTCGTGTCACTCCGATTGTTCTTCGCCGATCACTTATGGGCGTGTACTATCTTTAGCCCGTTGCGATGGTTTCACTGGTACCACCAGGTTATGCGGTATTCATTCACGCAAGCTAGGTGCAGAGCGTATATAAATAAACCCAAAACAACGTGCTTTTACAAACTTACAGGGTTGACTGAGTGTTGAAAATTGAAAACATTGATGTTTTGCGTAAATCAAACAATCGAAGCTTGTTGTAACGAAGCGAGTCAACGATGTGGAACAGAGAATGTTTAACAGTCGGGGAAAACAAACACACCGCCGTAGCACACCTAGTGGTAGTTGGCGAATTGCTTCACTTCTCATTTGCATAAAATTCAATTTCACTCAACTTTGTTACATCACTAGCTCCGCCCACTTTGCATTGTTAGCAGTTGCTCCTCTACTGTTGCCAGCTATCGTATAGCTGCCGGCCGCTTTGTCACGTCTCTGCCGGTGTGAGTGCAGGCAATTTTGTGATATTTGATGTCCTCTGTTCTGAATAAAATGTCCTGTTCTCACGTGAAAAACACGACCTCTCTGAGGTTTATAGTTCGGAGCGTTCCGCAGTAAAGCACATCTTGTTTTTCTTTTTAGGAATAAAATCTTAATCATTTTACATGGAAACACTTGGATTACATCCCTGAGCTATCACACACGCACGCAAAAAAAAAAAAAATGCTGCCATTGTATAAAAATATGTCATAACTATCCAGGGAATAAAACAATAAAAATATTAAATATTCAAAATATATACTTTATAAGGGCTGAGATGAATTCCAAGCATTTCTATCTATATATATATATCTATATAATTCAGTTTTTTAAAAGGTAAAGTTCAAAGGCTGCACCATTTCACCAAGGCTGTTTTTGAAAGTGCATTCCAACATGAACGAACCGTACTGTCATACATCCTGTCATTAATTGTAGCTAGTGAGCCAGCTAGCAGACAAAAAAACTTCCAAATCGCTCCTCCTGAAGTAACGACGCTTTCAAGATCCTCATCAGGAGATGGGCTGCTGCGTAAAATTCATCACTTCTACCAGAGTGTTCATGTTAAACAGTCTTTAGACCTGGTCGCTGCCTTGGGTCTTGTCCTCAGCAGTCCCGCCTCCCATTTTGACAGGCAGAAGGAATGGACCAATCAGGGTGCTGAAGCTCCGTAGAGCTTATTCAGTCTTTTAGAGCTGCCTATGGTTAGGATTGTTAGCCTCCACTTGGACATCTCCCATTAGCTTCACTGTCCTGTAAATTCCAGGGAGGTGGTCATATTGGTGTGACCTTTGACCTCAGCAAAGTAAGTGTTAGGACGCGCGTGCACATTCAGTGGGAGGGTACGGTTTGTGGTGGTGTCCTCTGTAAAGACTACAAATCCCAATAACATCCACGGTATTCTGCTGCGCGTGTGTGTTCAGTAATAGCGGTTGAGGCTCCGTGTGCCTGGGACGTCAGGCTGTCCGTTCATCCAGATCTCGCGGATGATTCTCTCCCGCTCCTCCAGTCTCTGAGCTCGCTCCAGCTCCTCGGCCGAGGTGAACACGTTCGTGTTTAGCGTGCGCTCAAAGCGACGCCGTCGCCGTGATGACAGGTCCGAGCCAGAGTCCCAGTCTGAATCCGAGTCTGAATCCGAGTCCGAGTCGGCCGGGCGAGGCCGTTTCTTAGCGACGGCTTGCTGCTGTTTACACTCTGTCCGGCAGGAGATCTGCACCACCAGCGCAAAGAGTGTGAGGAACAGACCCACACACACCCCACACATGAAGTACAGCGCACAGCGCTCCGGGTGCTCTGTGAACACACACACACAGACACACGTCAACAGGAGGAAAGGTGTGTATTCTTTTCTCAGATCTATACTATTATAGACCTATATAAATGTTTTACTTTAATTACTTAATTATGGCTGTATAACTACCAAACTCTCTATCTGTCAAAATAACCCAGTATTTATCTAACCAACTAATTAATTAGTTATAAATGCTCCACATTAGCGTTTAACATTACTTCAGGATGAGATAGAGTGGGGGGAAGTTTGTGTGAAAAGATTTGAGATTGTAATGTTAGCTATAGAGTAAGCGTGAATTATTTCATCACTGAACCTTAATCCATACTGAATTATGGAGTTTTTTTCAAAGCTAGAAAGAGTTGTTGAAGCGTTATGTGAATGTTGTGTGTACATTACCAGCGATGTAGGTGTAGGCAGCGAGGCCATTGCTAATGAGCGCCATCTTTTTTCTAAACACGGTGCTGATGGCAGGATTTGGGTCTCTGGGCGATGACTCGGTGCGGCCGTCTTTCTCGCGCTCTGCTTCCTCTCTGTGTCGCTCTTCAGACTCAATTTTCTCCTCTGAGTCAGGGCTAGACTTCCCTCGCTTAGATTTCCCTAACACACACACACACACAACACCAGTGTGTGAAAGTTGAAGAGAAGCGAACAGATCTTGTTTGTATGTGTAACGTGTCTCTATACTGTGTGTGTGTGTGTTCTGCTCGTGGATCTGGAGACGAATTTAAAGCTGGAACCTCTACTACAGGTCAAAGGTCAGGGTTTACACAGGGTCACAATCCTTACCTGGTGCAGGGTCGGAGGTCACTGATGTGTTCCCTTCAGGGGGCGCACTGTCTCCCACCACGTTGGGGTCATGGGGTTGGGAAGGGGGCGGAGCAAATGAGGGTGTCTGAACTGTTTCCTGTAGGAGCTTCTTAGGAACTGAGAGAGAGAAAACATGATTCAGAGTTGGATCATGTAACGTTTCTAAGATCACTTCCCAAAAACCATCATTCCATATCACACACACACACAGTAACCATTCACCCACGCGGGTTTGAAACTCACAATGTCTGATGTGGTTGTGAAACCCACTACAATTCTGCCTGCCAGACACACACACACACACACATGCGGTCTCTTTTATCGTCTCTAAAGCAGTTTTGGCAAGGATAGTGCAGCAATCAGCAATGACATTCAGTCAGGCACGCATGCGTGCGCGCACACAGCCAAAGATACACACCATTTATCTAAACCTCTGTAAATAAACACAGCACCAGATTTAACATGACCGAGTTTAGACAACTTGAAAATGTTCTCAGCGCACGCTCTCTCTCACACACACACACACACACACAAACACTCACTGTTATTAAATCTAACTGTTGTTCCAGTCAACAGAGCACCCTATCAGAATGTTCAGTAATGTGCATAATAGTTTAAAGGTAGTTTAGGGTGTAACGTTACAGACAGAACATTCCTACAACATTCTAAAAACGCCTCCCGTAAATATTAGCTTTACTAATATGATTTTTTTTTTTTTCCAGTAGTTCACTAACATTTCTCTGGTTGCCATGGTGACTGTGTCTTTACACTGTCCATTTAAGAGACTAGTCCTAGCTAGCTAAACTGTGAAATGGATTATTAGCTAGCTTATGATTTAGCTTCTGGAACTTTCCGTCAGCTAGCAGTGTTACAGAAGAGTTATATGAACGTTTATAAATGTAACGTGATCTCAGAACGCACCGATTCTTCCTAAGAACACCGTTTCTTACAGCTCTTAAGGGTTCTTTGTTGTCTCTCAGAGGGAACCATTAGGGGTTCTACATGGATCCCTACAGCAGTGTTTTTCTCTATCAGAAATGGTACCAAGTAGATGATTTTGTGCACACAAGATTTTGAGCGAGGTGAGAGTGAGCACAATAAAGAAAATAAACCATGAGATGAATGATGCTGTCAGATCCAATCATTTTGACACACTAAACACTATAATCAGTGTGTGTTTGGCGGGGGGGGGGGTCCTAATCACAGGGTCTGAAGTTCAGGTCCTGATTACAGGAAGCTGATTGAGGCTAACTAGAGGCACATGGGTGCGTCTGTGTATGCATGTATAGGTGAATGTTGATATAGGTGTGTATCTGGAGAAAAATAGGAAAGAGCAGAAAAGAAAAAGAAAAAAAACAAAAGAACAATGAGCAACAAATTAAGTGTAGAAAGAAACTAAAATGGTGATCGAAACCAAGATAAAATAAAACAATAATAAAACAGACAAGGGAAAATAAAAACAAACATTTGAATGTTACTCAGGAAAAACTCACCCCAAAAGTCCCCAGGAAGTGTGTGTGTTGACTCTGGCCCAGTTGTGCTGGAATTCTGGCAAAATCTGTCCCCATAATAAAGACATCTAATTATATCTATAGAGACGGGACAGCATGGTGTGTGCGCGCGTGTGTGTGTGGGGGGGGGGTGTTATTAAAAGCTTGAGTAGAGTCTGGCTCCAATCACAACCCAGTTTGAACATGGCACATGAAAGAGCAGAGCCCCTCAACTAAAACACTGAAATGATTTCCACTGATACATGCACACGTTTAAAAGTGTGTGTGTGTGTGTGTGTGTGTGTGTGTGTGTAAAAACTGGGGATGGAAATAAAATGCACACATCTCTAAACTGTTAACTCATTTACGTATGGGCATAATGTGTGACATCACAACTAATAGCAATAACATAAAACCTGTACAATCATGTTCATGTGTTAAATCCTTCATCTTATACTGCGTTCCCTTTAGTTAGCGTGAGCTGGACAAGTTTGAATGCTAGCTAGCGTATGTTTGTACAAGTGTGCATTTCTGGATGCATGTGCATACACGTGTGACCACATGCGTGCGTGTGTGCGTGTAGAAGAAATAAACCCTGTAATTCTCTTAACGACGTGGACCGGGTCTCGTGGAAAATAAGATGTCATACGGTTTCTGATGGTTTTCAGACGGCTCCTACGCAGTCCTGCCAATCAAACCACATACGTACAGCTAGCATGTTGGTTCTGCCAACATTAGTAGCTAACATTTGCGTCTATAAATGTAACTCGGCTTTATTAAAATTTAGATATAAGCTAGATGGCTATGTCTAAGTAATTTGACATGGGAAGTCGAATACACCCTAAGTGGTTAAAGTCATGAGAACACTGTTGCTAGGCACCTGGGAAATATGTATACAGGGCATATGGAGCTAGTGACTGAGGGCAAGGATTTAATAAGCTAGCACATAGCCATTAAGCCATTTTATGTCGAGTGTGTGACAATGGAAATTAGATAGAACTTTTTTTTTTTAGACAAGAAAAAGACAAATAAGCTAGCTAGCTAGCCACAAGATTCCTGCCAAAATAGCTTTTTGGCTTCACCGAGAGAAAACAGAAAATCGTGAGGTAAATAGTGATTAATATGAACGCTACTTGAGAATCCTGACCTTAAATTCATTTTAGCTTGATGGTCCGTGATGGTTTATGTAATAAAGTTAAAAGAAATTCCAGGTCTGAGTGTTTGTCGTTCTCGATACGGCCGCAGCTTTCTATAGACCTCAGCTGCTCGGAGAGGAGTGCATTCCCACCAGAAGAATGGTTCTGTATGGAAAACACACGCAACAGCTGCTCTCTTAAAGAGCCTTTTAAAAAATACAAGCACTCTGGTATGCATTAAAACACACACTTAAAAAGCTTCAGGAGAATTTATAGCAACATGCTGCTTATAGTCTACTACTGTCTATTATTCACTCATCTTCTTTTATCTCTCTTTTGCCCTCCCACTTACACAGCAAACTAATGCATCTTATTGAATTACCCTAATTACAGATTGCCCCGTTAGGGTTTTTACTGCCGCTGTGCTACTCTACAAGTTACAGTACAAAAGTAGTAATAAATCTACTTGAGGTTACAAGGTAAATACAACGATACATAAAGTGGGGCTTGCATTCGAAACGTCCATTATCAGCTTATATAGCTTTGTGCTAGCACTGAAAATCCCACGACAGTGCTAGCGGAAATTAGAAGTAAAGCGCAAAACCTTGAATTAAAATGTTTTCATATTAAACATTGCTGTGTAATTGCTAGCTCTAAAAAGAGACACTTAATTTCTAGTTCTGACACGAAACCACGCTGAACTATTACAACACTAATGGGAAAAAATCCCGTTATCCAACAATAACAGCTGTTACAGTAGCATGTGACTCCTGCCCTGCTGCTATTGTGCACCTCACACATAATCTAATCCACGCTAATCCAATCTATGCTAATCTAATGACAAAATGAGACGACGAGCCCGCAGACATTTTCTTATTCTATCCCAAACAGTGTTGTCTGTTTCATTTCCCAGGGCCGTGAAGCGAACTCGTAAAAGGGTCTTAATGTCACGGTTGGGATCACCAAAGGTCGGATCTCAAAACACCCAAAAAGGTGACCACTATCTGGCATTCTTCCAGGGGACTTAACAGATGTACAGCTAATGAACACAATTTCAGATTGTGGACCATAGAGTTTGAACCAAAGTAACCCGGGAACATATACAGCCCCGGGAACACTGGGCTTTGGGAACACCCACGGCCCCGGGAATATTGGGTTTTTTTTGGAACACAGAGCCCTGGAAAAATAGCACACACGGAATATAAATCCTAGTAAATATGGGACTGAATTGGCCAACCGTGTGCCGAAACAGCTAATCAAAGTGTACATGAGGTCACAGATAATAAAGGCCACAGGTGTGCATGAGATTAGGGTTGAAAACTGAGGGCGCACGACTGAAACGCGTCTCAGTTTGCACACAACAGCTGTCAAACACTGTAGGCAGATAACACCATCAGACAGACAGCAGACATGGCCTTGGAGACACACACACAGCTCCTCTCACGCGAGCTGAAGCACGGTCGAGTAAGCAGGCCTCACGTTTCCAGAACATGACAGATCATTCGGTGCTTTGGTGAGGGGGTTACAGTGAGCAACAAGTGGGGCCGGTTTTGTGCTCGTGTGTGATGACGTGAACACGCCTTGTACAAGAGTCCTTACAGCTGAAATCATTAAACACGGCTAATATTAGACCCGGCGCTCTAAACAGAAACCAGACGCACTTTCTCCTGCTCGCGTTCACACAGCTGTGTCCGAGACGCGGCGAGCGGCAGATCCAACATTCCGTTAGTTTATCTGTCTAACTCTTGGAGGGAAAACAAACCAGCAAAAATAGCTCAAATACATTAAAGCTGCATGTCAGCTCTTCTGCTAATTACAAATAATTAAATGATGCTGCTCAGCTTCAGCTCAGTCTGTCAGTACGTTGTTAATTTATTCTGATTCTTGGAAAATAATCAAACAACTCTTCTGAAGATGCTGGAAAACGTTTGGAAAAGTTCCAGCTTTAGCTCTGACACTGGAGACTCCTTCCATACATGTTAAATAAACTTTTTTATACAATATCAACGATTCTGACCAATCAGAATCCAGAATTCAACAGCACTGTGGTATTAAATTGTTTAACTCCTGCTGCACTGGAAGACTGTACATACCGCATGGTGAACTACTAAATGCATTTTTAAATATTTTTTAAAAGTATTTTTTAAACGGCAGATATGATGCACTCTACAACGTTGTTTTTTTTTTTTTACTTATATCGAGAGCTCTGTAACACCTGAATCAGTGTTGATACTCTGAGGAAAAAAAAAAATGTTAGTTTGGATATAAAGGACTGCAGTGTCCCATACGAGCTCAAGCTGCCAAGTACTCCTGAGGCATTCTAGTCCAATACATCACACTTCATCCAGAACCATAAGGAACTCTGTTAAAATGTGGTGCTCTGAGCCAGGCTGCTGTACGAGAACGGTTTCCCATGAGGCAGCTTGAGGTCTAATCCTGCATTCAAGAGCTTCTTTCCTTGTAAATGACCTTCTGAGAAGGACACACAGCATTTTTCAAAGCTCAGAGACTCGGGCATTGCAGAAAAATACAGGTCTCCCTCTGCTATTTATGACTTCGGAGGGTTGGAGATACGCTCGTAACTTGTATTTTTACGGTAATTCCGATAAGCACACGAAGGCGCCGTAACTTAAAATGCTGCTCTTTTAAGCCTGGACAGTGTTTCTCAGAGTCATGGGACAGATTCCGTTTCTAATGAGAACAACAGACGCATGAACTCTGTCGGAAAACCGTAATCAGAGCTCCAGGTAGACAATAAACTCCCCCGCACTGATCTCCCACACACACTTCCATTACTGCAGGAATCCTGTAACAATGCACTCCAGGGATTTTCAGGATTCCTGTCTGATTGCCTCTTTACGTCTCTTCCAGCACCATGGCACACTGGGTAAATGTGCTGAACTGTACAGAATCGGATTCGTGAGCAGTTAATCAAACCAGGATCTACTGTAAACTATAACACGCACACCCCTAAACCTGCCAACACCAGAGTTAATTAACATCATTTACATTATACTATTAAGAAAAGTTCAAATGTCCTCTGTTATTAATAACGCTAAACTGTGATTTATTTCAGTCAGCAGCCGTCAAACTTTAAGAGTGAAAGGAAAGGAATGATGGCTGCAAGTATACCAAAGAAGGAGAGAGAGACTTCAGTATTTGCTGTGGGATCTGCCTGCGAAATGAAAAATAAATAAACTTGACTGGGACAATCACTTTTTTGACGTCAGAAGGCTGGGCAAGCTGTTTATGTGCGTGTGAGAGAGAGAGAGAGAGAGTGTTTGCTTTATAAAAAGATTCCCGATGGCATCTGTAGTGAAGAGCCAATCAGCACGCCGAACGATCACGGATGACACAGCAAACGGACGTCTCATGGAAAATCGAGTTTGTGGAAATAGTAGCACTTCCTGCTCCGTGCTGCAGGACTGAATAAGCCATGTGTGAGTGTCCTGACCCCGACTGACCCCTGCTCACCACAAAATCTGTCGTGGAACGCTGCACCAAAATACACAGGAGCCAGGGAAGGATTCAGCCTTTTATGGCCATTGAACAGGATCAAGAAGAAAAAATGTCTCATGAGATCATCGTAAAGGTCCAGAGCCTGTCGGTTTTGTGCGCTTGACAGAACTTTTAAAGGAGCAGTCTACCCTGAGACACGTTAGATATATTTATACTGAAATATTTCTGACGTCTTTAGTGATTCTGGTGCTAGTGTGTGGGTTGGTGCTGTATTTGTGTCCCGCGCTGATGTCACAGGGGGACAGTGTTATTGCTAGCACAGTTGTGTGTTTAATACGAGACAGTTTTCAATGATCGTAAGGGATGACGGTCAGGTTTCACTGTTATCGCTCTTAAAAACAAAACGTCTTTTCTCCCTAACCATTTTCAACATCATATTAATGAGAAGTCCTGCTGTAGAGTTGGAAACATTTGGACTTGGAGTCCCAGAATGCAATGCGGCTATATGACGCCAAGTTCTGGCAGAGATTGCAGCTAGCTAGCGATGTACGACATGATCAGAGGTATTAGCGTGAAAGTTGAAGCTTTGGAAGCTGATCCATTTGAGCAGAGTGTACAGAAGAGGAAATGGCCAGAATAAAGTGCCGCTGCATCGCTCTCTTTAGCTAGAGGGCTAAATCCCACAAGTAATGAAAGGAGTTTGAAGTAAAATGTCATCAACTTTATATAAATATTAATATACAAACTGTTGGGTGGATGTTTTAAGGTCTGGCAACCCAACTGTAGCCAATTAAATGAAGCCCTTAGGGCAGACGCTTTTAATCGCATTTCCATGATACATCAGCATAAACTGAACGTGACTGTTCAAAATTGTTGGCACCCGTTCAAAATTGTTGGCACCCATCCAAGTAGCAGCACTATGACAGCTCCTAACTGAACTCCTGCTTCTACTGCTGCTGTTAAAATGTCCAAGTTTACACGTCCATCCAGGAGGTGATGAACACTTGTAACGCAAAGGTTATAAAAGGAAATCCTGTTGAAGACGAGACTCTCCACCTCGCTGTTCACCGGTTCAATTTATTAGCTGTTTAGTTTTTTACTTCCGACCTAATTTAGCCATTGCTCCTTCTCAGCCCTTATAAGGCTCTCCACCTCGTCACGCTACGCCACGTTGCTGTCCCCGAACCACACAGAAACTTTATTTATCTCGGAGCCTGCGCAAAAAAAATAAAAAATATAAATAAATAAAGTCCCCAGAAAACCTTGGAGGCAATTAAACGGCTGATTGAAAATGAAATAGAGGCTGTAAACAAGTACGTGTAATTAGGAGGCAATTGCTAATTTCGGGGGGAGGGATGCTGAACGAGTGAAATACCAAATGAAAAACATGTGTGTACAGTAAAACTGAAACAGCCGGCTCCCCCCCTCTCCCTCGCAGTCTGTCTTTTCTTCTCATTCCCTCGGCCTCCTGCTGTGTTCGCTTCTTTAATAAGATTTACATTTAATTGCTGTCTGTGGTTCAACGTGGCGCATCAGATGTCGAGTTCATGTGCAGTATGAATTCTCTAGTGTTCACACTGTAAATGTGGTTCTGTTTATGAGAGTGTGTGTGTGTGTTGTACACTGCCTACCCCCCAGCAAATCCTCCTTCTATCCTGACAAATTAGCTTAAACAGCCAGTGAAAACCTCCACATGTTACAACTCCAAAGCCTCATCTGCTTTTCCTCTCCCAGTCCCACATCCACACATTTTCAGTCATTCTCCTAATTCCACCTGACAGAGACACGTGACGTGCACGTGTCTGAAATTTCACACCGGCCGAGCGTCCCGACATCAATAATATAATACGCCGCAATGAGGCGATTGGGTGCCAATACTTTTACAACCCTCGGTTCAGTGGTTTATTCTCAAGGTTTCAGTTTGCATACACTTTGAAGACACTGTAAACCTGTCTCAATGAAATACAATCAGCTCCAGAATTATTGGCACCCTTGGAAAAAGTGGGTTTAAAATGGTTATGATAAAATGCATTTGGTTAACCTCACACTGAGTACACGAGTAAATTAATCCTAAGAAAATGAAAGATGAAATATTTTAACAAAATATTCTTGATAAGGTTTATTTTTTCTTTAAAAAAAAAAACCTAAAAACTATTTCAGCAAAACCACTTTATTAACAAAAAGTATTTCTTGATAAGGTTTATTTACAGTAATTCTATTCTAAGCAAATATATATTTTAATAAAACCATTTAAAACAAGAAATATATTTCAGTATGTTTTATTTGAAGTAAATTTATTACAAGAAAATAAAAACCTTAAATATATATATTTTGGAACAAAAATGGTTACTGAAAAGGTTTATCTGAAGTAAATGTTTTATACAAGGTTTTCAAAAAAAGAGAGAATATTTTAAATCCTTTTTTTTAGTATTTTAAGGAAATTTATTCTAAGGTAAAAAAGAATCAAGAAATTTATTTAAAACCTTTTTTTAAACAAAGATATATTTCTTGTTGAGGTTTATTCAAAGTACATTTATTCCAAGAATCAACCCTTATAAAATATTTAACAAAGTAATATATTTCTTGAGAATGTTTATCTATAATAATACAATACAAATTCTTAAAGATTTGAAAAAAAACATTTTCTAAATTTTTAAAAAAAAATATTCTGATAAGGTTATTTATTATGTTAGAATAAATTTACTTGGATTAAAAGTTAGAGTTCTCAAATATCAGTGAGATTTAGAAATTAAGCTAAATAATCAGACATTTACGTAACTTTTTTTTTTAAAAACACCCTCCACGCACACCCTTCCCCAAGGGTGCCAATTCTTTTGCATTTGATTGTATGTCTCGTCATGGTAGTGTTAACGTATTAAACATTGTTGTGTATTATTGTGTATGTTTAGGCTGTAGTACTGAAACGCTTCAAGTGTAATATAACAGGAAACTCCAGGTGTTTAAAAAGTTTCTCCTGACAGTGTATGTCCAAGCAACACACACACACACACACACACACACACACACACACACACACACACACAC
>JAOTRR010000027.1:1502945-1515126 GCA_028570945.1 Gogo arcuatus | reverse complement strand
AGAGAGAGAGAGAGAGAGAGAGAGAGAGAGAGAGAGAGAGAGAGAGAAAAAGAAGAAAGTGTTTAGGGTGAGGGGGCACAGAACAAGGAGGAGTGATGGCGGGGTCTTTCATGCGGACAGAAGGCACGGGTATCGAGTTCCACCTCCGGAACTCTCCATAACACACACACACACACACACACACACACACTTTTCCTTCCTTGTCCTCTTTGTACGAGTTCACCCTTGAGTCCTGGCATTTCTGAGCTCAGAGGCTCTGCACTTTTTTCTTTTTTTAAAAGGACATGATATTGATATTACGATAAATTACCTCACGATACACTTTTCTGACCGTAACGATGGTATCGTGAGACTGTTTTAAACTTTTAAATCTGTTTCTTTTTTAAACCAACTGTTTAATTTTCCCTCTTGGTCCTCGTTAAATAGTTTACAACATCAATTAAATCCTAACTGAACTCTTTTACAGGGCTGTTACATGTGATATTGAGTATCGTGAAAACGTTCATGATTATCATGATGCGATTTTTGTTCTCATTCCCCCCCACATAGTTTGGTCTCATGCTGTTATTACTATCAGTGTGAGAACATGGGGGTAATTATAGCGCAGCTCCAGCTTTGTCTTTGCTCATATCTTTCCATATCTGAGAGAGAGAGAGAGAGAGAGAGAGAGAGAGAGAGAGATAAAGAAGTCACTTGTGGGGGTTGGATGCTTAGAAATAGTTTGACCTCAGTTGACCTTCTGACCCTTTAACAGCTACACGTCCTATTGAACAGCTAAAGGGAACCTCGGCTTTCACTGTAGCACCCTGGTGGGTCCAGCTAAAAAAAAAAAAACACCACACACACACACACACACACACACACACACACACAATAAAGCCTAGTCAACAGGATAAGGGCTTGGTCCAGTACATTTCAGCCAAGAACCGCCCACTTTCATAAAAAGAGCCAGTTTGACGGACATGGCAGATGACTAATCAATCACACACCTTACCAAGCCTCTCCTCAGCAAACCTGCAAGATTACTCAAAGATCTTTTTTACACACCATAAAACTTTTTACGCACATTTAAAGGCATTCAGCTAAAATCGGTAATGGTCCAGTAATGTAAAACTCTTGCTTACAACAACCAGTACCTTTTCCTGCTTAGCCATTAGTGATGACTGGCTATAAATAAGACAATTTGAAGTAATTGTTTTGACGCTTTTGACTCAGATGCGATATGAACTTGAGGTGAAGAACATCACGTATGTCTGTCCAATCGTCTTTAAAAATTCTGTCTTCAGCATCACTTCATTAATCAGACCAGAGACAGGAAATGAAATGAGACATCTATGAAAGCCTGTAAAAACTCTTTTTCCCTTCACTGATGAGCTACCTTCAGCTAAATAATCTGCTACAGAGGTCGTGATGGTTCATGTTTAGAGTCGCAGATTTTTTCTGCAACTGAGATCTTGGTTTGCTCTGTTTATATGCAGACCTCGGTCCAGCAGTTGACCACCGGACTATACCATACTCCATAAAACTGAAACCAGGCGCATGGGACTGCGCACACACACACACACACACACACGTGCAGAATTCTGAAGGTCGTAGCCAGAAGAGTGTGCAAAATGGTATCAGGGATCTCCATCACTTCTAGAACATCAATCATTAATTTATTCTATTAAAACAGAACTAACACACTACATGGTAAAAATCCCTGTAGTTTAACTCCCCCCCCAAATGCTCATGATTAAATAAATATTCATGAAAGAAATCGTTTTATTTTTCCGTTTTCCCCCCACATCGCCCACCCCGGGTCCGCACGCTATTTTCTTGGAGCTGCGTCCAGTCTATCTGTGTATTATTTGCAGAGCGCATCCATCATAACCACGCAGTAACTTCGAAGCAGTTCAGCGATAAAATGCGCCAACTTTGAAATGAATTAATGTACGAAATTATTGCCTCGGAACACAGCAACTGCTGACAGCCAATGATAGCAAGACATGACCCTCAAGAGAGCAAGAGACAAGAACAACAAATCACGACAAGTAAGACAATCACAGCACTAATATTTTCAAGTCACAATTCTTGTTTCTCCATAAATAAATGATACTTTTGAGACGTTAGCATATACCACCCCTCCCCCGGCAACCCTGTGCGAGCACCTGTCAATCAAGCGGACATCTCTTTCCTCGAGGCAACGGTGTCCGGTTTGGACCGCCTCGAGCCAAGGGCCGACGCGTGAAAGCAAATCATTGTGACGTGAAAGCAAAGCTTCACTTAGCACAGAAGAAAAAATTCTAACTAAATGAGGCAAGAAACGGTCAGTACAGGCAACAGTATCATCTGATCATTTGGTACACACAACAGCTTAAATTGCAAATGGACTTTCATTAGTAGGACGTTGTAGTTAGCAAAGTTAGCTACCTAGCCATAACCTGCTGTGGTAATTTTATGCTATTGGGATGCAGCTAAAGGCAAAAAACATCTTAATCTTAAAATCTTCATGTTTGATGTTCTGGTGTGAGAATAGCAACACATCACAGGTGCCACAAACGCAGGTTGGAGACCACCAAAATACCACAGAAGCTATTTCTAAACTCCAAGTGCATTAAAAAATAGCCTTTTATAGAGATTGTTCTTGTCACACTGTGTGTAAAGATGAAACCACAAGGACACAAGAACAGAACATTCCTGTAGAAGTTTGAGACCCATCACTAACCTGCGACTAGCAGTTCCCAGTTAATTTAAAGTTAAAACAGGTTATTGTTACCTGACTAGATAGACTAGCTTACCAGAACCTCATCCTAACAAAAGATGAATTAACATTCCCGTTAAATGTTAGCTTAGGCTTTTGAAAGTTAACTAGTTTACTTAGCTTACCAAAACATCCTCTGGAAAAAACTTTGAACAAACTTGCTTTGTGAAAACTGGTAACTAGCAACTTTACTTAGCTAACCTTAAAAAATCAGAAAAACAAACACAAGAACAACAAATATCCAGTTAAGTGCCATCATTTAGCTAAAAGTTACCACAGAAGGTTATTCCAAGCTAACATGGCTAACCAGAACCTCCTCCTGACAAAACGTGGATTTAAATTCTAGCTAAGTCCTAGAAGTCCCATGCTTAACAGTAGCATGGGAAGTTATTACTAGCTAACATGGCTAACCAGAACCTCCTCCTGACAAAACTCAGAACAGCTAAACAGTAACATAACTCAAACTTAGCACAGGAGATCATCGCTAATTAGCTAACATAGCTAAACACAGCCATCTTTCAAAAATTGGGTCATATTTAGAGTTTATTGCTAACAGGATGGTATTGCTAACCAGCTTAATAGGTAAACCAGAGCCTAATATTAATGAACACCAGAAGAAATGTATAAATTAAGAGTCGCTTGTAGAAAAATGAACAAACATGAACATTTTGTAACCGTGTTACTATTTTTAGGTTCATTTGTTTAAAATCAGATTTTAACGTGATGTGTAGTTGAAATACTGACAGGTAGGTTAAAAAACAACAACTAATCATCATCTGATGTTATGTTTCATTTTGACCCTAACTTCTTTTCCCGCATTTGGGTCAGATTGAGAAAAGTTCCCAGAAATTTTAGCATTCTCGACTTCAACATGTAAAAATGGTGACAAAAATACAAACATTTTAAAACTCAAAAGATCAGTGACATGGACGCAGCACACACACACACACACACACACACACACAATGAGGAGTCAATGAGGGCATCACACACCCTCCCATTAAACCCCAGCCGTATTCACTAACCCACACGTCCATTAGGGCTCTTTACAGCCCACTCTGCACCTCTAACACTTTATTGCTTAACTAACGATGCAGCCCAGAACTGCTGCTTTCACACTCAATACATCAATAACAATACATCATTTCTGTTCTTCAATTATTACCTACATTAATTCTATTCAATTCTATTCCTCTAGCCCTTTTAACAACTGACATTGTCACGAAGCAGCTTTACGGAAATCCAGATGTAGCTTTAGATCCCTAATGAGTCAACCAGAGGTGGTGACAGAGTCCCTGAGACGACATGAGGAAGTAACTTTGACTCGAAAAAGAACCCGTCCTCTTCTGGGTGACACCAGATAGTAGGATTATAGATCATTACAGTGTACAGGTGTGGAAAAGCAAAGACGAAACAGTACCGTGTGCGTTTACAGGATGTGTGCAGATTGTAAAAAGTCTTTATGATTACAGCAGCAGCTTTTAGATCCATGCTGTTTTCATTATTATTCATTTTCTCCCAGACTACGCCTTTAAGATTGTTCATTCTCAGGATGTTTTTGTTCCTGTTTGCATGGTGTTTAATATAATCTGACGATTTTCCTGCCCTAATGCTGGTTTTACGTTTTACACTGCGTGATTTCAGCTGTATTTTTTCACACTATATGCGATGAACCAGATGTTTACTGATAACGTGTGTTCGAGTGTTCTCCATGTCTTGATTATATGATGAAGAGCTTCGAATTAACGACAATAACTACGTTTGATTTCATCATCAATCAACAGGACGATGAAAACAGGCTCATTTTCATCATAAACACAAACGTTCTTGAGGTAACAAGGATATTTTTCTGTAAATTAGCACATTTCGTTTGTGATTTAGCACTACCGTATTTGTAGCTGCCTTGTAAGATTTTAATCAAGAAATTCTCATACATTCTAAGACCAACAACCTCAACTCAAGACCAAATAATTACTTTCTGATAAACGATTTTTGTCTGCAAAATCAGAGCAGCCACCAAACTGGTGCCCCATAGACTGGACATCCATAGGTCTGATTTGCATTTCTCAATCCTTCCTGCTCGAACACACTCATCATGAACTAATTAACGAGGTTTAAACACTTATGCAAATGGACCGTTTCTCAATCCTGATCACAGAGTATAATTGTCCAGTACATTTCCATGCCAAACATGCTTGACTGAGCTCATGAGCTAATAAATAACCAAGACCAAGGGAAATATTATAGTGTGCAAGGTGAGAGTACTACAGAAGCATAGCGTTAAAAGTACAGTAAATATACAAGACAGCTTTGTTCCAGTGCTAAACATGTCAATACTTTGAAGATCCATGTCTGGGAGTTTGGTCATTCCCAACTCTCTGGTCATGCAGAAGCTGCCCACTATCCTGCACTGTCCTCTAACACACCTGATTCAGCCCTGTTAATGAGCTCTTTCGTACAGTAATTAGTGCCTCAGGTGTGTTCAGGACGTGTGCACGATTTTCCAGCAGGGTCTCCAGGACCAACCCAAACTGTACTTTTTGTTGCATCTGCAAAAGGGACATGTTTTTGCACCATTAAGTTTGTGAATCTGTTTATGCCTTTAAAAGAACTTTGGAGCTTAAGAACCACTGATGAACCTGTAAAGCTTTACTCTAAAAGCTCATGAAAGTAACACCACACGCGCCTTGCCAGGTAATAAAGGTAGACACCGTGCTGTCCTGATGGTAGGTTCCACCACAGTGACTGTTTCTACCTTAATACCTTTCATTTGTGAGACTGACGGCGCGCGCGACTGAACACAGCGCCGCTCCTTAAACTTCTTTAAACTCTACAGTAAAGGTTACAGCACGTGCATTTCCAAAAGAAAGTAAACAGATGTGTCAGAGGTGTTAGTGCTGACAGTGTGACAGATTCGGAAGTAGTTTAGCGCACCAGGATTGCAGAATAAAAACCTGCGCAAGACGCAGAAACGCAGGTGAGATCTCACCTGAGAAGTGCGGGGAGGTGTGAGCGCGAGCGGCCAGGCAGGTGAACCCGAGCAGGAGCGCGCACTGAGCGGCCACATCCGAGAGGAACATCCTTGGAGCGACGCAGATCTCGGAGCTCTGAGCGCAACATCGGGGGCTTCAGGGCGGAAAGCTGCCGAGCCGAGTGGCGGTGTGTGGAGGGGAGATGGAGTGTGCTTCTTCATGGTCCTAAACTCCGCAAAGTATCCCAATTACTTCTTCTGCACGGGGGTGGAGTCGGACCTCATCCAGCTCCTCCTACCTAGGCGGAGTTCACCCATAAGTCCAGGGGGTGGAAAGAGCCAGTGTAGCAGCTTTGTGGTTAGATTTTGTGATTTTTGACCTTCCCTAGTGACTACTTTGGCAGCCTCCATTGTCGTTGTTGAGCAACCGCAAAAATCACCTTTCACCAGTTTGTGAATGACGTCACATCTGCCTTCCATAGTGCTCCAGCGTTGCCCGTGTTTATAAAAGTAATGATTGACCGATGTAGAATCAGTTGCTCTAATTACACAGAAGTAGATGTTTTACAGATCTAACAGATACTATGCTGCACCATTGGTAGGCAGGCAGACACAAAAAACCCACGCTATGTTTACTATCGCCATGCATGGCTGCTATAAAGCTCATAAACACTGTATGTATCAACAGAAAAGTGGGCTTATAGGAAAACGTACATATACTAATCATTTCCTGTGTAACTGTGCAACTACATATACCAACATTTCAGTGATTTACACTCAGTATTGTGTGACATCATCATGATCATGCAATCTAGTGACTTTTAGCAACATTTCAAAGAGCCAACAGTGACTTCTGGTGAGATTTTTTTGTTCGTTTGTTTGTTTTTTGGTAAAACTGTGTGCTTCAGGCTGTAGAAGTGTGTTCCGTGTTCTAGAGCATCTTGTGGGTTAGGACAATTAGAGTTTAGCGATTCGGAGTTCAGGTTAATGGTTTGGTTTATAGCAGGAGTTGGATCAGGTCCAGCTCCACCCCTTGACTTTTGGTTCTGCAGTGAGGAATATGCATTCCAAAACTTACACCGTCAGTGCTTAAGGAAAGCTACTTGACTATACACTTTTCTAAGCCTGAATGTACAGTTTTCTAAGCCTGAATTTATTGTTGAAGACAAAAAAATTGCACAATTCAAAAGAATTCATCAGTCTTAGAACTTATAATGTGGTGCTCTCCAGCAGCACCTTGCCAGCAGCTGGTTTAATGCCAATAACGCAACCAAAGATAGACAATACAAAGTTCTGACAGTGTGCAAAATTCTTGAACTCAAATCTCAGAGTGTGAGCTCTGCTATGACACTTATCTAAAATCCACCAATAGGAGGACGGCATAGGATGATGTGAAACAGATACAAATATGGTAGTGGTGATGAAACATGCTAATGTAGAGAAAAAAAGTCTCTTTATTAGCTCAAGCTCAATTTAAAGAATGTTTCGTGCTGATTGATGATGTAAGCAGAAGTTGGTCATTTCTTTAATCGCACGTCTATCATTAGGGGATCTTTGTCGTACAGTATAATCAGACATGAAGAACACACGTTGTCACACAGTGATGGGGCTTATGATATTAGCGCTGAGAAACACCTAAGAAAAACCTTATCCTGTTACAGTGCACCAGGGCTTGTTCAGAGGCATTACGACTCAGGAGTAATAGTGAAAATGACAATCCAGGGCCTCTGGGTGGATGAGGGACAACAAGGGGCCTGGAAAATGATGTGTGATATACAATGAATGAAAAAAAAAAAACCCCACTATCAATTATGAAACTAGCACCAGAGTCACTAAAGACATTTCAGTATAAACATATTTAATGTGTTTAAATTATAACAATAACGTGGCATAGTTTATTGTGAACAGTGAATTGTAGTTAGCATAATTTTGTATTACCAGCAAACCTATATAATAACCATGTAAATATTAGACTCGGGCGACACCTTGTGGACAACCTGCATTATTGCACGCTTAGCATTTTCCTAATTAAAAAGATATAACGTGGATAGATTTTATAGCACATAATATATTCGTATAACCAGAGTAAATACATCTTTATGTTACTTTACAAAATCTCTCCATATAAGTTTGAATGATTTTAAATCATAAAATCGTAAAAATCCGTGTGAGAAAAAACCCGCAACGCCTTTCTTTAGAACGCCGTTTGTCCTTTTGCAGCTTCCGTATTCGACCACGTGATTAAACATGGCGGCGCGCACACAGAGGGCAGGAGCGTTGATACGATTATCACGAAATGTGCAGATTCAGAATGAACGTATGTCATTTAAAGTATTATTTCTTTATCAGAATAAAAGTAAAATATAGTGAATAATATCTGTGGGGAGATATTACAGTGAGATGAATGTGCGCATGCGCAAGCAAATGTCTCTGTATTTAATATAAAGTGAATTTGTGCTTAAAAGTCATTATTTATATTTGTTTTTATTTATATTGATCTCTTTTATTATGTACCTGCGCCTTGTGTTAGTTTAGAAGAGAAGGAGAGTAGAGCTGGCATGGCAGGATGATATGCTCTACTCCAGAAGTATTGGCACCCTTCATAAACATGCTGTAATTTTAAAAATAAATAAATATATTATATTTATTAAAATATGAGACATTATATTTGTGAACATTACATTTTCATCATTTGTTTTTAGGTAGAGTATTATATTCACAATGTTATATTGTAAACATATGTATAATATTTAAATAAATATATCTAATTTAACAATGCATATTTTTGAATTTCACATACACTTGCCTTTAAAGGAAACTTCCCTGAATGTAATGAAACAAGAGTGCAGTTATACAGAATATCAGCACGGCTGTGATTCGGCTGTAGGGTCGAGGCTGCAGGTGATCACAGTGCTGATATTCTGTACACCTGCATGATTGCAAGTGCCATATTTCTTTTTGATTATACACCAGTTCTGTAAGCAAGAAATTAATATCGAGCAGCTGACATTTCAGACACAATATGACCAAAAGTCCTGTTTATTTTTGATCCGCTAACAAAAATAGATCCTGAAGAAGCCACGTTCACTTTATAGCACGTCGGATAGCTGGCTATCGAACTCGTATTGATTTGGACATTGTTCCAGTGCTTCCAGTGAAACTTCATCCTTTTCGCTGTCATCTGACGAACCTTCTTATTTTAAGTCAAAAGTTATATTCCTGACAAATGTATCGTTTGCCATGTCCGCTGATGATGTCACTAACTTGACCGTAGTAACTGAAACAGTTAGTGGGACTGTTGCTAGATGTGAAAGCGCGCTTATACTAACTTTCAGCGCTCTTGGAACGCAGCTCGACCAATCAGATTAGTGAACCGGAACCAGCTGCTGTATAATAAAGTTTATTGTACAGTTTTATTATGAGGATGTGTTCTTGTTGTACCTTAATCATCTGTTTGTTCTTTTCCTAAAGGCATGTTTTCAGTGTTCCCGGTGCGGCTACAGGCTGTGGGTTCGAGCGATGAGCCGCCCAAGTTTACTCCTCCACCCAAACCGGTGATTGTGGATAAATCGAGGCCTGAAGAAGCGGTGCGACGGTGAGAAAGTTTCTCCTGAGAAATAAGATGTCTGTTCATACACGGTGTGACTTTCTCGTGCGGGTTTAATCCTGGGTTTCAGGCCTATATTTTTCCAAATACGTCAGGTGTAAAGGATAAAATTTCAGACTGTAAAGCAGAGCTGGCACTGATCCGATACCCAGGATTGGTATAATTGGAATTTTTTTTGTCTACATGTAGAGAGACTTTATTGTATTTTTTGATTGATCTTTAATATATTTCCACTGTATACCTTTATACCATATTATATTTATTGTATTTGCAATGTAAATGATTTTTGTATAGCTGTGTTTTTTCCTGCATTTTTAACTGCTCTGGTTTACAAAAAAAAGTTTAGAGTTTAGTAGTTTATAAAGATAAAAGATGGGTATCGATATCGACAGATGCTCAGGGTTTCAGTGTTGTTATCAGAAAACAAAAAGCGCTATCATGGCATCTTTACAATAAAGTGTGATCAGTGAAGTGTTATCGCATCCAGTACTTTCTGTCATATAGGCTGGAGGTGTGCTGAAAAACGACTTTTAAAAATATCAGTGTAGACCGATCCCTGCTGTTCGTTGCCATAGATGTCTTTAATAAAACGTCTCCTTCGTGATAAAACTCGAGTCTGTAAGCGTGAAACTGAGCCTATGTTTTGATGCAGGTTTGTCAGTCCTGAGTTTATTCCCCCTCGCCAGCGCACCAACCCACTGAAATTCTTCCTCGAGCGCAAAGACATGATCCAGAGACGCAAAGTGCTGAATATTCCCGAGTTCTACGTGGGTAAGAAACAATTCAGGTGATCTTTTTGACTGCTTTCTTGTGTAGTTGATGAACGGCGTCTGATCGTAACCTGTTTGTCTTCAGGAAGCATTTTGTCCGTCACTACGTCAGACCCGTACGCCGCCAACAACACCAAGCGCTTCGTGGGAATCTGCATCCAGCGCTCGGGTAAAGGACTCGGCGCCACCTTCATCCTCAGGAACATCATCGACGGACAAGGTGAGCTCCTCATCAGAGGGTGAAGATGTGTGTTACGGTATCTGAGTCAAGCGTGGCTTTGTTTTTCATTCACGTGTCCAAAATCTGAGTGTGACATCACTCCTAGCTTTTCTGCTTACGACTTTACAAACTGTTTAGACAGTGTAACCGTTTCGCAAACCTTAGCTAAGCTAGCCAGCTACCTAGCATTGCACTAGCAAACTAGTAAGCATTTATTGATTTTATTGTGCAAGTAAAACCAGGAGCCAAGTTAATTTTTAGCCAAACTGTTGATCAGCGATTGATCAGATTATTTTTCCTTTTTTTTTTAATGCTCCGCCCTTTTTGACTCAGGAACACCTGTGATGTGAAATTGTTCTTCAATACTTTTGGTAGATCATCCAAGATGAGATTAAAAGCTACACTCGGCCTCTTCAGGGCCGTGATTGGCTGTTAGTCTTGGCAGCATGTCCTGTGAGAGTGTGTGTGTGTGTGTAGGAGTGGAGATCTGCTACGAGCTGTACAATCCTCACATGAAGCACATCGAGGTGCTGAAGCTGGAGAAGAGACTGGACGATAACCTGATGTACCTGAGAGACGCTCTGCCCGAATACAGCACCTTCTCCTTCGACATGAAGCCCGTTCACCTGCCGCCGACGCAGGACATCCCCGTCAACGAGGTAGGCATGAGACGGGTCACCGAAACATTTTACTCTTATTCTTTCTCTGTGAGTTTACACTCCTCTCTCTCTCTCTCTCTCTCTCTCTGTCTGTGCAGCTGAAGGTGAGGATGAAGCCGCGTCCGTGGTCCAAGCGCTGGGAGCGTCCCAAGTTCAACATCCAGGGAATACGCTTTGACCTCTGCCTGACCCCGGAGCAGATGGAGCACGCTCAGAAGTGGGCGGAGCCGTGGAGGCAGTACGACATGCTGAAGGAGTACGACACTTCGTCACTGGAGGAGAAGATCTACCAGGAAGTGCAGGCGGAGCTTAGAAAGTGAAGGCACCAGTCTCCTGCCTCCAGTCTGAGGGATGTGATGCATTCAGGGTGAACAATCCTAAAACGGACTCATACAGCATGGACGTCATGATTCATAAAGCTGTGTTTGTTTATTTGTTCCTGTAAAGTGAAATAAAATGGATTTGTGTCATTGGTTGTAGCTTTTTGTAGTCTGATTGCTGCAGACATTCCCATAATGCACTGGGTTTGAGCAAAATCACAAGCACTGATAACAAATATGATCATGAATGTGGAAGTGAAGCCTGGTGTGTTAATATTATTCAGTGCTAATCTTATCTTGCTTACTACATTAGCGTGAAGTTTGTAAAAAGCGAACTTCAGACACTGATTGAGTACCTTTTAAGGCTGAAACTAACCTTTCAAATAAAACAGTAAACCATAAGATGACCCTGACCTCCAGTGTAAACATAGTTCATGCTTTTCTCCAGACAAAATGTGATTCTAATCCCAAGTTTTTGGACTCAAATGCTGCACAAATTTGCGTCTGCTCTGATTTAACACTCCTGATCTGACTGATTCGCTAGTTCATTACTGACTCCATCATAATTCCCCTGAGTGTGATATAAAATGTGCAGGGGTTGATTTGGATGTCCTGTGTTGCAGTTCCTGATTCTGACCACAGGGGGCAGCAAATACTTATTTAAATCTCAGTTACTAATCAGATTACTATACTATACCCACCACTTAATTACACCAGTTACATCTTCTCCTCAAAAGAAAATATTAAAGATGCTTGACTAAGGTAATGATGGGAACATGCCACCATTGAGGTTTTCAGGTTTTTAGTTGCGTGGGATAAATCCTGTCCTCCCTCAATGGGGGCAGCCATGGCCTGAAGGCTAGAGAAGCAGCCTTGGGCCCGAAGGGTCGC
>JAOTRR010000027.1:1478786-1499844 GCA_028570945.1 Gogo arcuatus | reverse complement strand
GAGAGAGAGAGAGAGAGAGAGAGAGAGAGAGAGAGAGAGAGAGAGAGAGATCTGAGTGCTGTTGGACTGGACTCGTCTAGAAATAGACACATGGTGGGTTGATGCTTCATCGGTTTCTCTCACTCAGTAACAGATGAATCATATACTTAGCTATAGCAGATGAGTAATATGAGGTGAATAAAGCACTACGAACATTAAGAACATCACTGTGTTATCACATTGTTGTCAACGTGTTTACTCAGCGGTGTGTGTGTTCAAACTCATGGCTGCCAAACATCCTGAAAAGTGCGAGTCCTTCACTGTTATACAGATTTTTTTTTACTTCATTAGAAACTGAATAAACAACAAAGAAAAGTGTCTATAGAAACATGATTTGTGTTAAATTTAACCTCGTGTGTGTGTGTGTGTGTGTGAAAAGATGCATCTCAATACACAGATTTAGATCTGATGTGATTTACACTCAGGAAAGTATTGTGTACATTTTCATTTTTTTGTCCAAACTGTTCTTTAAAATCTTCCAAAAAAAAGTAATGAATTAAAATAAAGTTAATGTCTCTCAAACGTCATATCATACTGTAAATGTGAATGCTTGGGTTTCATTTATAACCTTAACATCTTTCTGTATATTTTTTTTGCATAGCACTGATTTTGGGGGCGGAGCTATCTTCACGCTCAGCTTGTGATGTCATTAAATAATCTCAGCTGATTAGGCCAATCACGTCCCATATGCAAATGATAAAATACAGAGATTACGTTTGTGTGATTTTCGGAGGTGGTGATTACGATGTTTGTGGTTGATAAAAACGTGCGAGAGAAAAACGTCTTTTGTTTTTATTTATTTGTTCTTTTGTGTATCATCAACAACAAGAGGTTTAATTAGCCTTACTGAAAAAAAAGAAAGAACTGAACACGACGTGCACCTAGCATCAAACAAAATGGTGGTCGTTATGGTTATGGTAACATTATATTCTGACCAGCTTCTGTTTAATAAATCAGTGAGAAAGTGATGATCCGGACTTTGATACCAAAACTCTCACAAATGCGAGCTAGTTTGTTAGCCATGTTAGCTAATTAGCTGGGATTAGCGATGTCGGGAGGATATGGGTGTGTTTTTAATTTGGATATTTATGCATATTTATTTCTCCTTGCATTTTAATGAGGGGTAAAAGTGTAAGTTCTTTGGCACTTTGTTGTAGTTTCTTGGACATTACAACATTAAAGGGTCTATTATTGTTATTATTGTTTCTCTTTTGATTTATTTTTTATGGTTAGTTGGTACTGAATTTGCATTTCCCAAATGTGTTTTTCTTCACTGGGTTTAATTTGGTGCAGTATTAATGAAGCCTTGTCATATTTCTCATGCTTTGTGTGTTAAACCCTGATTAGTATTACAAATGTTAATCCTGCACTGCCCCCTACAGGACACACACATGTACTGCATGACACAAACAACGAGCCACATGGAAAAGCTGCTGAGAAAAATAATTAGTAAAAAATCTTACAGAGGAAATAAACTCTATAAACTGGATAAAGACAATAGGATGTAATAAATGTATATTTAAATATAGCAAATATGTAATTTAAATAAAATACAATATGAAGATATTTTACCTGTAAGATTTGGCAGCTCGGTTGCATAAACTGATCATAAACTGATTTAATGCATAAAAAAATATTTAATGCAATATTAAACACGCGCATGCGTTCAGGTTTTTAGGGAAAAGAAGAGTTTGTGGCTGTAACAACTAAAAATTAGTTTATTACTCTGCATCGTTTCAGATTTTTAGGAATCACACGATGAAATGCGTTTTCTTCATTAGATGCAAAACAGACACCAAGATTAATTAAATGCAAAATAACATTATTAAATCTATAGTTGATTTTTACACGTGATATGTGAAATTAAAAGTTGAGAGCTGAACGTTTATTTCTTTCCAGAAATAAAGTAAAGAACTGAGAAGAAAATATACTAAGAATTCGTGTATCTTACATTTAAAATTTGCATTAAACTAATCAATACTTACATTAACATTAATATTAATATATGTTAACCTACTAAAGCTTATATATAGTATTAAATATATATAAAATATTCTAAAAAGTGATGAAGAATTAGAAAAAAAATCTTTATAAAAAGTTAACAGGCAAATCAAACAACTATATGCAAATAAGTTGTATGTAAATGATATGTAAATGACACAGTTGAATATTCAGTGTGTCCACATGCACACTAATGGTTTTATTTTATACTGTAAATTGTATTTTCATCAGTCGCAGGTTGTGCTTATTTAATAAGTTGTGCTTATTTGTATACGTATTATTTATAATTTTTATTTTTTTCTGTAGTGTATTCACTTTTATACAAGGTTATATAATAAATAAACACAACAAAACTGCAGGAAAATAAAGAAATAAACACACACACACACACACACAGTCTGTTCGGTTGGTCTATATTTAGATGTAGCTGATGAGCTGATGTTGTCACTGCGCCGTGCGCCGTGGCAACCGCAGGCTCCATGGTAACCCGTATAGGGACGGAAATGTCATCGCTTTATGTTCATGGCGTCTGATTTAGGATCCGATCATCATACATATATAGATCTGCAATTTCATGTTTGGAACAGAATAAAAATATTATTCTAGAATATTTAATGTGTGTGTGTGTGTGTGTGTGTGTGTGTGTAGGTGTTATAACTGTGGAGGTCTGGACCATCATGCTAAAGAGTGCAGTCTGCCGCCTCAGCCAAAGAAATGCCACTACTGTCAGAGCGTGACCCACATGGTGGCCCAGTGTCCCCACAGGGGGGCGCCGTCCCCCTGCAGCTCTCAGGACCCACGGCAGCCCCGAGACGACGCCCAGTCTTCATCTCCGGAGGACACGCCTCCCACCTCTCAGCGCTGGAGGACGCCTTGAGACTGACCGCAGACTTGCCTCTGAACTCTGACCTTTGACCTCATTCTGAGAGAGCCTGGATCCAGCATCGTCTACCTCACACACTCGAGGAACAAGGGAGGTCCTCACTTCCTGTGCAGCTATGGCTAAGGCAATGGCCGTGTGTGTGTGTGTGTGTGTGTGTGTGTGTGTGTGTGTGTGTGTGTGTGTGTTAGGACCCTGACTGATTTGCCCTCTATGCAACTATGGCACAGGTTATCAGGGGGTCATCACAAAAACATCATGACGTCTTAAAGCTGCTAATTTCGATCAAACTGCTACACTATTATGAAGAGTTACGAAGTTACAATCAACGTTTTTGTTTGTTTTTTTTAAAACATCGACATTCCTTCAAGTCTAAACAAATCGTTCCACTTTAGCAAGCCGGGCTGCTAACGAGCGTTGAACAAATGCATCGGCTACACGCTAATGCTAATGCTAATGCTGCAGCTACTGATCATCGAGTCATAACAAACAAGGGCGAGTTCACGCTAACGCACGGGTCGCTTTGAAAAACACACTCGCATTTTCAGTATGTTTTCTAAAAGTTTCCTGTCCACAATGAAAAAAAAAACAATGTGAAGTTTTACGTCATTTTGGCCATTTTGATGGGTTTGACAACGTGATCGTAATCACGCTTTCTTTCTCTTCTTTCTTTGCTTGTATGTGATACAAAGAATTCAGTGACAAAATTCAAAATTCCGCCATCTTGGAATTGTAGTAGATCACGTGACAATCACGTCAACATTTTCAAAAAGCTGCATTAAAATGAAAACGGTCCGATTTATCCACTTAGCAAAAAAAAAAAAAATTCAGCGTAAACCAAAAGACAAAACAGATTTAAAAAAAAGAAAAAAAAGATGCGTTTTCAAATGTACCCGTTTTCGTGTGGACTGAACCTCAGGCTACGTTCACACTGCAGGTAAACGTGGAACAGATCCGGGGTTTTTTTGTTTGTTTGTTTGTTTTATACAATTCATGCTAGGTTTTTTTCCTTTCATAAAAGCGTGAAGACCAAATATGTCACAGACAGTGAAACTGATAAACGGAAAATTGTACAACAAACACGAGATTTGTAAACAAACCTGTAGTGGAGTATGAAAATTTTTTAAAAAGCGTGATTTTTTTTTTTTTTTGATGCGTCAAAATCGACCAATTAAAATCTAGCATTATCTTTGGTTAAAGATGCAGTTTGAAGTTTGTTTTGTTCACAACAATATTGTTTCTGTACTCCAAAATCAGGTGGTTCCAATAATGACGTTTTCTCTTTCTCCGACTTTCTAACATCAAAACAATTGAAAAGTCATTTTTTTGGAAACGTTGCTCGCCATTTTCAGGGATCTGTGACGATAAAATGTGATTTTTAAAGACAAAACAAATAAATTGCGTTGAAATTGATGTCGTTTCATGTTGGCAGCACTTAATCTTGTTTATGTACGTGAAGGCTCCGGTCTTGTATGCAGATGTTTCTCTTTATCCGTTAACAAATACAGTTTCGGGTTAGCTATTCCTAGCCTTTTCCTTGTTTACGTGACACGTGGGCCGATTTACGAAGGAAATGCTGTATATTTACGTCTGTCTCCCAAACTGTCTACTGATATAATTGGAAATGCTTTCACATCCTGTATGCTAATTTATTTAGCAAACTTATTCGGAATTTCAGAGTCAAAACTTTGTAAAATAAAGGCTGTTGCACATATATTGAAGATTGATATGAAGAAGTATGGGACCTTTTGATTAAATAACAGAAACCTTGGCTTTGAGCTTTAAGGTTTGCAGTGTGAACGTAGCCAAAGTGTGTGTGTGTGTGAGTGCTAATCTTGTGTGGGGCAGGTTGTTGTGGGTGTGTTTCTCTTTAAGACTAGCTCAAAATTAGTGTTATATTCCAAAACCATAGCTTCTGAGACGAAGATAAGCAAGACGAAGACATTTATGTCTGTGTAAAGGCATTATATCTATAGTGTAGAGTCTGAGGGATTTCTTGCGTAGTGATCGACAGTACCGCCGCTTAAACGTTAATATATGTGCTGAAAAGATTATATGAAAGAATCAAGATTTATGTATGTAAAAGCTAGATAGCTAAAGTTGTTTTTTTTAAAAAAAATCTAGCTATGGCGTTGAGTCAGATCCACACGTTTAATCTCAGCCCAGACACAATCACAGACACAACGGAATTTAATTGATGGGTGGAGACTAGCTTTGTTATTAGTTAACTCCGCACTAGCATGTTAGCTAGCTAACGTTTTCTAATTATCCACATCTCCTACGACTTCTGTCCACACGTATACGAATATTATTGAAAACGTAGTTTTTACCCCCCGTTTGTTTTCGAAAAATATTTTTCACAAAAAATGGTTCTAAAACGCTCATGTGAGCATGCCAGTCCAGCAGGTGGCGATATATGTATATATCTATGTTATAAACTGTTACGTCAGACACCTCAAGAATAACGTTAACAATATGCATATTGATCAGCAAAGAACGCGAACTGTGGAAATGCAATCTTCAAGCACATCAATCGCTGATACTTCGCACGAAATTTATCCCAAGTCTACGCTCGCGGAGTTGGTCTGTAGCACCGGACACAACGGTACAACGACGATAATGCTACGATGTAGTAATAAAGCAAAGCGAAATTAAATAGTACGTTATCATGTTATCAGATACGAAACTATGGAGCACGAAGTAACGTCCTCGCGCATTTGTAGCACTGACGTTTTTCAAAAACCTTTTTCAAAAAGTGTCATTTTCTTGTGGATGGAAGGCCAAAACACTTAGATAAACTACGATGTCCGTATACTTGCGGAAACTGGGACCGGTTTCTTTAACATGAAAATGCTAATTTACGTGGTATATTTGTTGAAATAACGACTCCTAATGCCAACACGGTTAAATTTCTGATAACAGCATCACTTCTGTGCGCTTGATCAAACCTCAGATTATCACTGATGGCACCTTTAAGTCTGTTTTGAATAATTTACTCAGTGACCTCTCTGCCTTTGGGATCCAAACATGAAGTAGCTTTTTAGAACTGGACTGTTAAGAAGCGTATGAAGGGGCATCAGTGCACACTGCGGACCGTGTCTTTAATATTAGCTTATTATTAATGAATGTTAATAGAGACAGGACTCTGACTCATCACTAACTCCATCCTGTCACTCGTAACACAGAGCTCATAGTCAGGAGAGAAGTATTTCCTGGTGTGTGTGTGTGTGTGTGTGTGTGTGTGTGTGTGTTTTCCCCCAGAGAGAGAAAGACAGTGCTGCTTTTCATAATCACTTGAACTGGCACAAAAAACGTCCGCGACCGCGACGTCTCTCCTCTCACCACACTGAATGTGAAAACTTGTTGAACTCGCAGCCGGTTACATAAACCTTTTTTAATCTTGTGTGTTGACAAATCAAACAGTTACGCAACGTATACCGTATTCTCCCGAATATAAGGCTCATTTTTGCTCATCTAGCAGGTGGCTCGTTATGCTAATTTGCTTATTTTTTGGTTTGGGTTTTTTGGTACACTGATTTTTTTTGGTCAGCTTTGCGCTAACACAACAGTATAAATCTAATGAAGTTTACAAAGCGCACTAATGAATTCCTTCATTGAAGGAATCCAGTGAATAAGTGAATAGCAGCGTTAACACAGTAGAAGGAAAATTACGGAAGCGCACACTATTGTATCTCTTTGACGTCTTGTCTTACTCACCTCAGATACCTTTGCATTTCAATGCTGTAAAATTACAAAACGATATCCTGTGTCGATTTTACCACAGTTACCACAGATGACGAAAACTCGCAAGTAGCTAACTGGAACCTGGAAGCAAATTTAGTTAGCTAGCTAGCTTAAATTCCTAGCTTAAACTGTTTTTGTTTTTAAATCCAAATAATAAGGCATATTGTCCACAACTTCCCATGACATGCCATGACATTTAAGCTGGCTAGCTTAGCTGATTTACATTTCAGATTCGCAAGACTAGTAGCTAGCTAGACCCTTAATAGTTAGCTATCTAGCTTAACCGTCTCACTCACCTGTTTGTTGAGCAAATGCCACACTATACTACCAGACTGGCAGTCTAGTGAAAGCTCAGAAGACTCAGCTAGCTGGAGCCTAGAAGTAAACTTAGCTAGCTAGTTACCAAAAGTCGCCACAATGCGTTATGACATTTAAGCTAGCTAGCTTACTAACTTTAGTTCTGTGCTCTACTACTGCTGCAAGCTTTCGCTAGATAGTCTGGTATATTTGCTCACAACTTTTAAAGGAAGACGTCATTTGATTGACGTTTCAGACTTGCAAGACCAGTAGCCTAGCAGTAAAGTTAGTTAGCTAACTAGCTTAAATTTCCCAACTGTTTGTACACAAACAATCTGGCATATTTTCAAGAAGTCACCACAATATGCCATGACATTTTAGCTAGCTAGCTAACTTACGTTATCTCTAAGCTCTAGCTAGCTACGCTAATCTTCAAGCTTTCACTCGATACACATTAAGAGACCATTTGATTGAGTTCAAGCTTGCAAAACTAATAGCTAGCTAGAATCTTAGCAGCAAGATAGTTAGTTAGTTAGCTAGCTAGCTTGCAATTCTGCAAATGATATGATTTTGTCCTCCAGATTTCTTCTGGAAAATACGGTATATGTGTTGGGTTTTTAATCTATATATAAATCAACTCTATTTTGGTATAGATGTGTATACCAAAGATGACGACTGTGCTGAAGTCATTCACAGTGTGGAAGTTCTACGTTAATCTCACGAAAATGAAATGAACTGAAGGTCCGACACTGATGTAGCACGCAGTGTATCGTGTATCGACTGCACGATTATTATTATTTTTTCTCTGTGTGCATGCGTGCGTTGTATTTAATCGATCAAAAAAAAAAGAAAAAGAAACAAAAAACTGCAATCTGAGACAGCACAGTTTTATTATACTGTGTATTTTTTTTTTACCCACAATTCCTCTCAGGATGAACTTCTCTCAGGGAACGAATGGAGTAAATGAACTGATCGGGAACTGATTGGGAAGACTGCGCCGTTTTCTTCAACGCAAAACCTCATCACTGTTGATTTTCCACACACGCAGTACAACACGTGTACTGACCTGTTAACAACTACCTCTTTGAGTTATACATAGTCATGAGTTTGTAATCTTTTTTTTGTGTGTGTGTTGTTTCATGGGGTTTTTGCTTTTTGTTTTCTGTCATATATGAATGTTTTATTTCTACAGTAATAAGTTTGTTTACAGCAAAAGCCTACCTCGTTTTTTTTCTCCGTTCATCTCGGCCCGTATGAGGTCAGCTTGTGAGGTTCTGTCCTGATGTTCTGAGCCGGTGTATGTGGGGAGAAAATCAGACAGAGCGCTGTATTAATTTCTGATAATATCAGGCTTTAGCCATTTTGCAGTATAATGTGTCTTTATACAGAGAATAGTGATGTGTGTGTGTGTGTAAAGCTGGACCTACACGACACGGATGCTAAAATAATAATAATAATAATAATAAATACACTACAGGACTATGTTTCCAATCATTCTGGTACAATATCACTGTCAAAAATTAAAGCATTAAAAGCTTTTAAAATGGAAAGCTACTTATGCCACGAGGATTTGTGTTTTTTTTTAAAATCACATAAATGTGATTTTAAAAACGCATTGTTAATTTCTTACCAATTCTTTATTTGAATATTGAGAAATACTTTCAAATTTTGGTGTCATGACACATTTCAAATTTAGCGAATATTAAATTTCTATTCAAATTTCACAAAATTCAGAAAAACCAAACCCAGGTTTAGTCATTTTGATTTCAGCTAACTGGACGTCCCGTTATATTGAAATTCAATGATATACAATTTCAAAATAAAGCACAAATATCATAGCATATGTCATTTTTCATAAATCTCTTTAAAAACTGTAGATATTGTGTTGATACAATATACTATTTACAACAACTTACTTGGAGAAGAAGGTGCTACTTTACTCTGGGAAGAATTTAGCTCATCATAGCAGAAGGAACCTAAATATTCAGAAGAAATGTTCTTTGTTTTGTAAACTTTTACTTTCTTGCAGTTAGCTAAAGCTAGGAAAATGCTACGAACTACACAAAAGTAGATTAACTCCATCCATGATGGCTGATATCGCCTCTTCTGCTAACTACAAATAATTGCTAACCAATGAAAATATAGATTGTGTATGTGGAGAGAATGAAATCTAGTGTTTATCAGTGCTAGTTGTTTGGATTGAATAGTTAACCTAATTACAAGCCTTTTGAAAAGTCATGACTCTACCACCTTAATCCTGGAAAATGTAGTTAAACTAGCGACACGACTGATTCACGGTTTACGCTGTTTAGCTAGACTAAATACCGAGAAACTGACCGCTTTACAACTGAATATTTTGCTTTAACTTCTGACAGCATCAAATATTTTTACATCAAGGGGTCTGATCATTTGTTAGAAAGGGTATAAAATCAGGCTAACAGTCCTGTGGTGTTTGTCCAGCTTAACTCTTTAGTTGAAGTGTATTAACACTGATCGGCCATCGTGTGATTTACTTCACAAGAACATCTCAGAGTTAGGTTATAGAATTATAATTAAAAAAAAATTTCTCTGATTGAACAATTTGCTTGAAGAATGAAAGTATTAATTGACGCTGAAGGTAGAGACTCTAACTCAGTCTTATAGGAAGTGCCAGTAAGTGCAGAATTGTTTTATCGTTGTCACTGGAGTGCCTGTTCTCATTGCCATGAATGAAGTTGTATGGTTTTAAAGCTGCCTTTAAAAAAAATCTTTTTAAAAAATTAAAAATCCTGGGAATTCTTGGAAACGGCTTTTAGTTGGTATCCCTCGTTTGTTTGTTGTAAACCATTTTGTCGCATTAATACCTAAAAATAAACGCGTAGGCACGTGCTGGGGAAAAAGTGTTTACGATAAATCATGCTAATTGCTTAATCTTTTATCATGATTTACAATATTATTATCATTGATGATATTTTAAAGGATCCATGATATGAAGAATATTTTAATATATAATGTTGTATTGTTTAATTGATTCCAATGTTTGTTTGCGTTTTAAAGTAGGAGCTGAAATACGCCATTCAGTACCATTCAGAAAAATAACTACTGATGTGTCTAAAGCTGGTTTCATCAGTTTATTGTAGGATACAAAGAGCATTAATGCAATAAATGATTTAGATTTTCGGACCTCCTAGTCAACCTTTGACATTTTTTTTTTAACAACTTAATGTTAATTTTTCGACAACAAATTCTTAACAATTTGTAGAGTAAATGTCAAACCAAGTAGTTTTGTTTCTGGGTTTTATTTAAACCCAAAATTCATGGACTCTTGACATATTCTCCATGTAACACTGAAAATGTAAAATTGATGAAAACCCAGCATCAACAGTCACGATGTTATGACTGAAAATGATATTATTTTACACAGTGTTCCCCTTAACGCCAAATGGAATCAGTCAGCCAAGACATTTGACGTTTGTTGCCTGATATTTTCTTTAAGAGTAACTGAAGCTTGTACTTACCCGTTTAGCATTGTACAAACTGCATGCCTAAATCAACACACAGGCACTAAAATGTATTAAACATGCACTTTGTACAGTGCTAAAGTGCTAGCCGGTAAGCTCTAAGCTTCTTTTACATGTTATTGGTCATCGAATGTGTGTTAGCTGATCAACATTGGGATTAAGAGAACCTTTCCTGTTTGGGAAAACCCTTCCTTTAAACCTATTAAAACATGTTTTTTTTTAAATATAAAGATTTTTTTTTTCCTCCATTAAAAACCCCAATAGCCATGTGGGCTGCTGTGCTAAAAGCCTCGAGGGATTTAAAGACTAAAAGCTGATTGCTTTATAAAAGTCAGTTTGAAACTTGGACTAATGAGGGAGCTAATGTTTTTTGTTTTGTTTTTTTTGTATCGACTAATCTAGCAATGACGAAATAATTTGGACCTAGATGAAAATGTATTTTAGGCAGTACACCATATTAACCCTAATTAACTCAGTGTTAGCTGAACACTTCTGCCTTCTCAGTGCTCATATTGTAACATATTCACTGTAGGCTTTAACCTTTGTTCCTGTTTAATTGAAGCACTGATTTGTTTTTGGGTTTTTTTGCTATTATTTTAAATGCATATCACTAATTGTATCCTCATTATTTGGTCTGTGAATCTTTGGATTTTTGACTATGTGTAATTCTATTACTTTTGAAAGCATTGAAATTGAAATTAAACCTGCTATATCAGCATGAACATATTGTGTGTTGAGCTGTCAATGATTAACACGGTCTCCATTTGGGCTGCAAAGGAATCGTAGTTCCCACTCATGACTTTTTTGAGGAACTAATTTCCTAAGGCACATAGCGCATATTTATTAAATTCTTCTAGTGCGTGGTACTGGATGTTTTTCTAAATGACCCCTTTATTCCATTCATTTTTTATTTCATACATTTGGTTATCATTGTTCGGTAATTTGGGAATTTAATATAAAGGACATGATATTAAACATTAGTATACATTTGTTTGTACCTTCTCACTGCAAGTTTGCATTTTTAGATTTCACTCAGTTCGCACTTTCACATGTTGTTTCTCCCATTTTTTCTTCTGTAGACATGTCATGCTTCAGAGGTACAATGTCGATGTATACTGGTCAGAGTGAATAAGAGGGAATAGTGGTTGGTTGGATGGTTATCTACATCTTTTTCCCACCTCTATGTGGATAGGGTCGAGCAGGTAGGGTTAAGGGCCTTCTTTGCCCAAGGGCCCAGCAGTGGCAGTCCAACAGTGGTGGGGCTCAACCCCCCGACCTTCTGATAACCAACTCAGCGCCTTAACCATTGAGCCACCACCACCAAAATATGCATTAAGAACTTAATTGAGATTGTGATTCTAATCCAGTTTTTTGTCCATCCCTTCATATCAAACTTACAGTACAATGATAATAAATAATCCACAATAGAAGGATGTGATTTTAAAATCAAACTTTTAGGTTTTGTTCAAAAGAAAAAAAGGTAAAAGGTGGCATTTATTTAGATATCATCATAGTACCATAACATAAAGAGCTCTGTTTACATGACCGCTTGCATAATCTGCTAAAATCAGGTCATTATTGTATTATTATTTTGCATGTAAACACACTAGTCCTGATTGGTTTTCTTTCAGAACGTGGTTAAGTGATATTACAATTATATTGGCTTTAGAAAATATAATTTTATCAGGTAAATGTTATATACGGTAGCTGATTTAATTTAACACAGGGAAGTGAACACTGTGAGAAGACTGTTGCTAGGCAACTGTGGACATCACGCTGTACAAGCTAGCTGGGCTAACGACATGTAGCTAGGTCTTTTATATGCGTAAAGTGCTTTATACGGGCATTGTGAAGGCACAATGACGGTGCAAAAATGTCGGGGATATGAACATTTCCCTCAGATATGTCAGTTAGTTGGCAAGAAAAGACACCATACGACTACAATTACACTGTAAATAAAATTAGCATCTAATGCTAATCGAACGCCCATAGGTTCCGTTATGCTAACAAATCAATACAGCTCGTGAGCCTGGAGCTCGTGAGTCGGGGGGGGGGGGGCAGGGGGGGGGGGGGGGGGGTGAGTAAAGTAATGACATGAAATAAAATGGATCTTTAACCATTTGCTACAGAGAATTTTAAAGAATTCACAAAATTATGTCTACATAGAACAAAAAAAAGTATTACGGCATTGTGTAAAAGAAAATTTAAAACAAAAGTTGTATTAACCATCTAGAACTTTATTTTATTAGACTTTATTTTATTAATCAAGTTCACTTGCCTTTAGTCCTCATTTAGTCCCAATAGTCCTTAAATAGAACTATTTATGGATTTCACGGAAAATTTGTTTAAATATCCAGTTTAGCAAACGTCTTCAGAAACTCATTGTAGTCTTGAAGCACTGTAATGACACATGTCTCCACCAGGTGGCAGTATCTATTTTCTAATTCCTCTATTTTAGTGGTACTCCAAACACCTGGTTCAGCTAATCTGCTAACTAACAGCTCTACCTGAGATGAACTGTGTGTAATAGAGGAGGAAAAACACTAAACTGTGCAGGACAGGGGGTTCTCCAGGACCCGGGCTATGGAGGAGAAAACACCAGTTGATGTGGAAACATGAATGGTTGGTTTTAGAGAGAGAGAGAGAGAGAGAGAAAAAAAAAGGAACTTTTATTCATTTTGTTAATTGTGTTTAAAGAGAATTGCTTCCAAATGAGGCAAGACTCAATTCATGCAAGTCTCTGAAGGGGTAAGTTGCATCGAGTTTCCTTAAGTATAAACCAAAACCAATATATACATATTTACGGGCCTAATTAAGCAAACGCAAGTCTGTCCAAAAGTAGACCTTAATGTATTTGATCATTTTCATAGGCCAATATGAGTCAGGCCAGATTGGCCTAGTAATGCATGTCTTGTGTATTCACGTCTTAAGGGTTATAAGTTGACCCCCCCCCCCCAACTGAACAGCAACACGTGTAAACAACTAACAAGGCATGGAAATGAATTTCCTTTAGTTACCCAGGATCCTTATGAATATTCAGAAGCGTATTAATCAGATAACATGACGGCGAAGCCAACAACACGGAAAATAAATGAAGAGTTAATTGATTGGCTTTTAACGTGATAGCATTTGAATGAGTTACGGTGTCCATCAATCACGCAACTCGTGGCCATCCTCACAGTGTTACTAAAGGCAAACACACACAGACACACACACAGACACACACACACTTGTCTCGAAGTGGCACAGCAAATGAAGAGACGGGCATGATGGGACAGGAGCAACAGAAAAACGACCCTGGGTAAAACAAACAACTGCAGCAAAAACCGAATCAGAGAGAAAGAAAAAGAGAGAGATGGAGAGAGTGACGGATGAGGAGGTGCACTGGCCGGCAGCAAACGCACAGAGATGATTAATACAGCTAGAAATAATTGCATTTCATTAAGATTGATGAGACACCATTTAACCTCATCTCTCTCTTCTCTTCTCTCTCTCTCTCTCTCTCTCTCTCTCTCTCTCTCTGTCTCTCTTTTCCCTACAGCATTCATCCTTCGACACTCCGAGAGCATCTCTATAGCAACGTCAGCCCATGATGGAGTGTCTGTTATCTCACCAGCCAATCAAAACGAGCGATACACATGTGCACAGACAAACACACCCAGTTGGTTATTATTCCTCCCGGTCAATGAGGTGTCAGAATATGGAAATGACATAAAAAGGTGATTATAATTCTTAGTGTATAACTGTTACACAAATTTTTTATTACTGCGATAGATCTGTTATTAAAGGAACCTCTTGGAGCAGGAGAGGAAAAAAATCACATTTACGCAAACGTAATCGATCAGACAAAAAATGTTTAGTGTCTGACTTCTGTTTCTTTAATTTCACACTGGAGCTCTGAGGCAATAATGAACTGCAGTCTTTCTATAATTAGGGGAAAGTCATAAGCTATTGCATATTCAATGAGCATATTCAACCTTAAGCTATCATTTTTACAAACAATTTTAAAGTAAAGAAACTTCTCACTAGTTTGTTCACCATACAAACAAAATGACAAAATGTACTCCATTTCACACTCTAAAATTGACCTTTAAACTTTTTTCCTCCCATTTTCTTCCCTTTTGGTCACCTTCCAATTCCCACCCACACAACAGCTACCATGTGCGTCCTCCTAGACACGCAAATCCAGCCAACAGGCTCTTTTCACACTGCTGCTCATGCTGCGTCACAGGGCAGAGTAACACCCTTAGAGGAAAGCGCTATCTGCCCTCTTCCGCATACATGAGCTCACAGATGCCCATGATTGACTAGTGTCGCTGTGATTGACAAGGGAAAGAGAGTATGCCATCCTTTCCAACCTGAGAGCATGGCCAATTTTGCTCTCTTGGCTCCTGGCCATGGATGGCTGTGTCATCATCAGGATTTGAAAAGAATATGATTTTTTGTACTTTACAGATGGATCCTTATCATCTATAAACAGTGTATCACTGAATGCTGGAACATTATGCAGGCGGCCATCTTGGAAAACTAGACTTATATTATATTTTATCTACTCTGTGTTAGCCTCGTAGTTCCAGGACAAAATTGAAGAAACAAACTTCAGATGCCAAACATATCCACATCCACATCTACACCGATCAAATACATTTGAGGTACAAGGACCACTGTGTACATATCATTATTTATGAAAAGACATAATATAATGCATATCTCAAAGAGGAATGTACTAATAGAGTATCAATGGTTTTTTAAGCAACGACATTTTTGGATTTTTTCCATGCACGGTTTAAAAGCCACACCCACTCAGAGCCACTCTCATTTTCCATATATGGACTCAGAGTTCATCATCTAAAGAGCAGATTGCTAATTTTCCTTTTGTTATTTTTAGATTTGTGTGCAAAGCTAATTTCAGCAGAAAAATGTAAACAGAGGCCTGGAATGAAGGAACTAAGTAGATATCCTCCATATTTTTCCAAGGTATATTTTTGTGTTTATAAGTATTGATGTGATTCTGGAATTATTAGAAACATAGACATAACTTACACCGGGGGAAAGTGTAGTCTGTTATAATAATTGATATAATTAATACAACACTCATTTACTTTTAATGTCTCCAGAACTTTTCAGAACTAAGTTACGGCTATGATAACATGCCTAGAAACATTTAAACAGAAGTATTGACAGTGAATAATTGGAATAAGGAATAAGAAGGGGAAGCATGGTGGCAGCATGATTAGTCACATGACCTAAGCCACACCCACAACTCTGTCTCAATCCAGACAGGTGGCTAAAGACAGTAAGAGACTCTATACTGGGAAATGAACACACGCACACACGCACACACACACTAAGAAAAAGATCTGATACACAAACACATGCAAGAAAAGATTTTTCATAATAAAGCATTAAAAATATTTTCTACACTTTCATTTTATTGCTGTAAGAATGATCATATGTCCCAGAATGTATCTGGATACGCACGAGTGTGTGTTTGGGCATGTTTGTGTACATGTGTGTGTTCCCAGAGAGACAAAGGCCAAAGTGATCTCGCTAAATCAGTTCACCTTTGTTACTTCTGTTCAGATCACACACACACACACACACACACGCACATGGCTTTATAGCAGATTAGAGAGGAAAGCGCATTGAGAAAAAAGTAACATGGCCAAGGTTATTAAAAAAAAAGGGATGTAGCCAAGCAAGATGGCGCTCGCATGGCCCCAGGGCATCATGGGAGATAAATGGTTGACCCGAGCTGTGTCAGGCCTGGATTGATGCTACTATCAGCACTGCTCTCGCCCAATGATTTCCCTCTCGCTGATAAAGTGTGTTATCTAGTTAGTGGCGCGAGGGCCCGAGGCCGCAGGCGAAACCAAGGTCAATCTCTGAGGACGATCTTTGTTGGGCTAAATGAGGAGCGCGCGAGCTAGGGGAAGGGAGGAGGGCGAATCAAAAGGCAGCTGGGAGGTCTAAGGGATAAGATAAGCTAAATTACTTCTCTTTAGCAGGACGGGCCTGAGGGCTGCAGAATCTGAGGAGGGCAACAGTGGGAAAGTGTGTGTTTGTGTGTGTGCTCTCTCTGAGGCTACACCTGAAAATCACACTTTTTCTTTCTCTCTGTCTTACACACACACACACACACACACACACACACACACACACACACACCTAAGAAACACAGTGTCACACTGTCTCTGAAATTCAGCTGCTCTTTTCTGTCACACACACACACACACACACACCTCAGAATGATACTCACACACATTTCACAATGTACACACTTCCAATAATCAATTATACAATCACGATCTTCAACACAACTGGACAAGATATCGCCACTCCTCCTGCGTTCCATTCGGAAGTAGGCTGCCTAGGTAGGGAGGATTTTTGGGCAGAGACTGAGATTTAAGTATTTCTAAGTACTTCTTGACCGAGGGATGGATGCGTAAATAGTTTATATAACTTCAAACATATAACTAGATGGATATGTGGATGTCTATGATGTAGATGGATTATAGATACATAAATATATAGATGGATAGACTTAGAGTGTGATGGATGGATGAATGGATGGATGAATAGATGGCCTGGTGGATGGCAAAAGGGATGCAGTTATGTTAAGTCAACTACAGTACTTAACTTACTGTTTGCAGTTCTATACATTTATTTAAATAAATACGTGAATGGTTGGATATATTGGTGGATGTCAAGAAGGACACAATCACTTCCTGTTTGCAGTTTTATATATTTAATCAAATGGATGGAGGAATGAGTGAATTCAATACAATATACTACTTCCTATATACAGTATGTAGATGGTCGGATGTATAGACAGAGCTTGATGGATGATGGATTTATGCAATCACTTTAGCTAATAACTTCCTGTTTACAGATTTATATTATTATTTATAATTATATTTATATTTATTTTATTATGTGCATGAATGCATGGGTGTATTGGTGGATGGATGGATGGATTATATAAAATATTTGCATAGATGGATGGACATGGATAAACAGACAAAGAGCTTGAGAGATGGACAGATGGATGCGTGGGTGTCACAGTGGATGCAGTCGCTTAAGTCACTTCCTGTTTGCAGTTTTATATATTTAATCAATTAAATGGATGGGTTGATGGATACATTCAATACAATCTACTACTTCCTGTTTTATATGGATGGATAGACAGATCTTGATGGATGAATGGATGCATAGATGGATGCAGTCACTTCAGTTAACTACTTAATTTTCAGGTTGCAGTTTTATATATTTATTGAAATATATGGATGAATGGATGGATTTATTGGTGGATTGATGGATGAGTTCAATACATTCTACTACTTCCTGTTTGCAGTTTTATGTCTAATTATATGGATGGATGGACGGATGGATGGATGGATAGACAGAGCTTCATGGACAGATAGATGATGGATGCATGCATAGGTGGGTGGATGGGAGGATGGATGCAATGACGTCAGCCAACTACCGAAGTTCTTGTTTGCAGTTTTATATGTTTGCCTGGATGGATGGATGGATGGATGGATGGATATATTGGTGGGTGGATGGATAGATGGATGGATATATTGGTGGGTGGGTGGATGGATATATTGGTGGCTGGATGAATGGATTGATTTTGGTGAACTGATGGATGGATATTGTGGTTTGAAGAATGCATGAATGGATGGATGGATATTTTGATGGGTGGATTAGGGGATTCATTTCAATCCACTACTTCCTGAAAGCAGTGAGCATTGTAGCTGCTCCATGTGTTGCCACTAGATGTCAGTGTTGTCCTGCATCTCACCACACAATTAGCAAGGTTCAATGCCCCCCCCCCCCCCTCTCCATTTTCACCTCATCGAGACCTCATTAATGAACTGATGAGCTCAGTTCTACTCGGTGTGAACAGGAAACACTAAAACGTGCAGTTTTGCTAACCGGAAGCTTGGGCTCCAACACATAACACGACTCATCAACACTACACCATGTAAAGTCGTACACTTTTCAGGTCACAGTGTTGTTCCAGTTGCAGTGTTTACTCATTCTTAAAGTCTGATGATTGATTTCTTATTATACTTTAAAGATATAACATACTGAAAGAGAAATTCTTTCACTCTCTCAATCCATCTTTCTTTCCTTGGTAACGCTCGTTCTTTCTTTCTTTCTTTTGTTCTCTCTCTCTCTCTCTCTCTCTCTCTCTCTCTCTCTCTATATATATATATATATATATACATATATTCCTCACAAAAATCTTCTAATCACATTTGAAATTTCTGTGATCTTTCCCGAAGGATCTCTTACATTTTCAGGGTTTTTCCTACCTGAACCATACATTTGATGTACAGACATGATTATCAACACACCCAATATTTATCTAACGCTAGTTTGCTGATTCGCAAACAAAAACAAACCTGACGTTATCAGCTAACAGGTTTTATTTTGTGTCACGGTTTTGTAGCTTGCTACTATTTTGTGAAACAAAAACAAACCTCGCGTAGCGTAAAAATGACTGTAATGCTACGATGCTTGTGAGCTAGCATTACCCAGCTAATTAATACAAATGAACCTGATGTTAGTGAACTAGCTAGATTTAGCTAGATATGTTTTTCAGTTTTGCTGCTGTTTTATGATGATTGTTAATGTTATTAGATATTAGGGCAGATGCTGGATGATATACTTTTACTAAGAGGTAGAGAGTCATGAAATTGGTGCAATAGGAAAAGGAACACTCCATGAATCCATGTAGCATTACGATGCCAGCTAGCGGCGTGCAGCTAGTATAAAATGGACATCTGACAAGTCTGAAATTTCACTTCAACTGCTGTCGCAAAATATTCTGTAGAGGAAAAACATGTTTTTTTTTCTTGTTCTTCTTTCTTCTCTCTTAAAAAAATCAACTTCAGCATCCAGCTAACTGAAGAAAGACTGAAAGATACCGAACTTTAGTCCTTTGTGAACTCGCAGTGTTCTGCCTCAAGGCCCGTACACTAATATCCTAAATATTAACCTTGTGCAGATGTGTATGCAGTTACATTTATGGATTTTGTGCATAATGTAACTAGCACACACTTACAGAGACCCATGTACACACACAAATCTTCTACGATCAAGAAGTAATCATGTTAAAGTGCGATTAAAACTTGCTCTAATTACCTCTGGCCTCATTAGGGGAATGGAAGATGAGCGCAGAGTCATTTAGGCAACGGAGCGAGTCTGTGTTCTGCTCGGTTATTTAAAGATTCAGCTAAACCAAACTGATATACATTATTTAAATAAAAATGAATCACCGGAGAGTTTATGGGCCTGACAAGTAACACAGGCTGTGTGTGTGTGTAAGTTCCTTATTACACCAGATAAACTCACACACAGGTTTGCAAACAAATCACACATTTCTCATAAGGTTCTAATTTTCGATCTGTTTTGAAAAATATGAACATTATATGTTTATGCAACTCGCTGTGCGTGTGCATTCTTTACAGATTTCTCCCCCTACTGAACTTCCATGCACAAATCCAAAAGAGAACTGTGTGTGTGTGTCTGTGTGTGTGTTCCTTTTGAGATTTGTCCCGTGGGTGGTCTTGACATTACCGAGTTTTCACTGAGGTTGAATGTTTTTTCGAGTGACCGTCGTTTATTTTCTTGTCTCAGCCTGATGACATCATACACTAATGAGGACAGTTAGGCCTATGTACCATAAAATAATGAAAGACGCAGCGGAGTTCCTGTTACCACACCATAGTTGATTATTTTCCCATAACAGCATGTCCCAAAGTGTTTTATTCCTCTTCTACTACAGCTATTGATACAGCCAATGGTTATAGTTATTATTTGTTAGTCATATTTTGTATCCTGTTATAGTTACATATAAAATATAGTTACTATAAAATACAATCATGCTCTCACTAGCCTCTCTCTTTTTTTCTCTCTTAATGTAAAAAAACCTCAGTTTGTCATGTTACCGAGAAACTGCAAAAGGATACAAATTAAAGTTACAGCTTTACGTCTGACACTGGAGACTCCTTCTCCTTCCATAAACATTTTTAGAAAACAAAGGAGAAATGACATCGTTCCTCCAGGCTCCTCCTAGATTTTATCCATCACTCACTTTCATCTGGGGTGTTTTTCTTGTCAATCAACGTCATGAAGTATAAAAACTATGAAGCGAATGACATCATGTTCACTAAATGACACCACCACCACCATCCCCAAAGTTAATTTCAACTGGATTTGAAACAGTACAGAATTTTAAAAAGTCGAATCTTGTGTATGTGGGTTTTTTTTTTCTGTTCCAGACTTCTGCTCAGAAATTGGAAAAGACTTTGAGCCGTCTGACATGACTGTAGATTGACAGCTGATTAGTGTGTGGTATTAGTGTGGTGGACAGACATGGGAAAGGCTATTCTGAGGTTTCATGGAAACTTAGAAAAACACACACACACACACACACAAACTGTCAGTTCAGTCAGAACTTCAGAAAAGTCATGCTTTCTAATAAAGTCTTATTCCAGCCCCCATCCATCTCCCTTTTAGAAGGGTCAGACAATGTTAACTCTGTGTGTGTGTGTGTGTGTGTGTGTGTGTGTGTGTGTGTGTGTGT
>JAOTRR010000027.1:1247075-1268870 GCA_028570945.1 Gogo arcuatus | reverse complement strand
ACAGGTTTGGGCCTCTTAGTTCCAGTGAAGGGAAATTGTAATGTTACAGCAAACAAAGACATTCAATACAACTGTGTGCTTCAGACTTTGTAGTAACCTTGAGCCCCTGGTATAGTAGCTAAAACAGTAATTGTATTGTGTAGTATAAAAATAGGTATAGTTGATAAAATTAGTATAATCTAGGGTAATAAAATAGAGTACAGCATGGCATAGTATTCTATAGCAGTTAAAATAGGTCTGCTATAGTAGCTATAATTGTTATGAGATAACATGGGTACAATATACTTTACTACAGTACAGCAGATAAAACTGTTATAGTATAGAAGAGCATAGTGCAGTACAGGACTATTAAAACCTCTAAACCTGCCTCCCAAACCTGTATATTTTATTGAGTGTAAAATATTGGGAGTGACAGGCTCAGATCTCAGCTCTGTAACGTGATTGGATGAAAATACAGTAATCAGACTCCTCTGTTTGTTCTGACCTCCCTAATGCATGGTGTGAATTAGGTGAAAATCAGAGAATACTGAATTCTCAGATGTTAAGGAGGTCAGGACTAACACACGAGTGCAAGAGGTTTTGTTCCATCATCCTCCAAAGCTGAGATATAGCACAGTATAGCACACAACAGTACAGTAGAGTATAGCGTGGTATCAGTACAGCACACAGTAAGTGTAGTATGCTGTAGTATATTGTATTATAGTAAATTTTTTCTAGCTTAAATAGGTCGTCAATAAAATTGGTATAATGGAAAAATATAGTACAGTATGGTGTAGCACAGTATCATATGGTTTAGATCAAATAGGTTAAATATTCTTTACTACAGTCTAGTAGATAACTGTTGTAATATACTAAGGGACAGTACAGTCAGTAAAATCGTTTAAATTTGTGTCCAAAGCATTTATCTATAATTTTACTACAAAATTTGATTATAACACACTTATTTCAACTGCTATACAATACAATACCATGCTGCACTATTTTATTATCCGAGTTTATACCAATTCCTCCATTTATTCTACTAAACCTTACTATAGTACATAATACTATTACTGTTTTATCTACTGGTCTCTAATGTACCGTACTATAATATGACACAAATACAGCTGATACTTTTAATTTGGGGATATGATTTTTCCTCAATAATATTTAATACATTTTTATTCATTCAGTAATTTTTTTTTCAGCAAGTGATCCTTAACGCAAGAAACGAAACAAGAGCAAACACATGGGTTTCAATTATTTTATTTGACATTATCATTACAAAAAAAAAAAAAAGACACAAAGGAAACATTATGCATGCACAGATAACTTTGTGGATGAGTGCGTTAAGCCAAAGTCTATCCTCACACCTTTTCATTAAGAGTGAAATGGATCAGTTTAAATAGGAATTATCTACAGAATCCTGAAAAAAGGCGAGGCTCCATCACTCTGTTTATAACAGACAGTGGAAGTGTAGAAAGAGTAATGATGAACATGCTAGTTTACAATAAACTCAGCTCAACACGTTAGCTGGAAAAACATGTTAGGATTCTCTTCAGCTGCTTTATACGTCCATAACGTTCACAAGTACTTTCATTTCTTTCTTTCTTTCTTTCTTTCTTCAAGGCCTTGTGGTGAATTTAATTCTCTATTATTTTACACCATCTGCCATTCCGTGCGTGTGTGTGTGTGTGTGTACGCACGCTGCAGCACACTGTAAAGCTCTACTGTGGATACGCCTCAATCACCATCGCATGACCCTGAGGGGGGAAAAGTGTGTTGTTAGAAAGAGATTCTACGTGAACTGTGTTAATTTTAATATTGATGTCAATAGTATTATTAATTTGTATTAAAGTAGCAATAACAAGCTTGTAAAAAATAATCTATAAATAATAAGTAAATAGTATATGGTTATTATAAATCAACACCTAAAAAACCATTAGCAAGATACTAATATTAAAAATCAATAAATAATTTTAACAGTTGAATATTACAAAATACAAATGATATGAAATGGAAAAACTATTAAATAAATATAGGCTAATATTAGAATACCAAAAATAGAGTAAATAAAGAATGAATATTAATAATAAATGTTTATATAAATATTAAATTCAGATAAAGAATCATTACAAAAATGCAAAAAAGAATTGATATTAATCAATGAATGTGAACAATAAAGTTCATAAGGTAATAATACTGAACTTAAATAAACAGTTAATGCCATTACTGATAGAATAACTTAAGAATGTATAGCAGAAGAAAAAACCCACAGAAACAGTAATATTAAATCAGTAAATACTGACGTTAATTGAATGATAATACTTAATATTAAAATTATTATATACAAAAAACTTATATTTTTGCTAGAATATTAAATTGAATAAATAATGTGGAATTTTAAATAAAACAATTTTAAAAATGCAACACAGAGTCATAAATTAAATGTTTATTACTGTAAATATTGTTCCAAGTGCAATACGTTTTTCTGTGTAATATTGCTGTTATATACCTAAAGCACACGCGCGTGTGTGTGTGTGTGTGTGTGTGTGTGTGTGTTTTACCTGTCCCCCTGCAGCACATGCTGCCACCAGGCCATACTGTCCCCCCTCCTTCTTGAGCCGGTGTGCTACCGTGGTAACCAGGCGACAGCCGGTGGCTCCAAACGGGTGTCCGATGGAGAGCGAGCCACCCCACAGGTTAAACTTCTCCATGGGCGGTGTACCAACCTGGAGCATGAGTGTGTACATAATTAACACGTGTAATATAAAAAACAAACAAAAAACAGAAACACACACACCTTTGTTTTCCTGCCCATGTAGGTCTGAGCAAACCAATCAGAGTCCATCGCCTTCATATTAGCCAAGATCTGACCCTGAAACCACAAATAATAAAACACAAAAGCGATTAGCGGGCCCAAACACTGAAGGTGCAGCGGCGTCTGTTCCATGAGCCGGTATGTGGAGGCATGTGCACATTGTTATACCTCAGCACTGAACATACATGTGATGACACTGTTTAAAACAACAACTGAGAGCTGCGTCACCTTTTACATGACCACGCCTCCTACACTGGGACTCGTGTTGGTAAATAAAACTGGAGCGAGTCTCTGGGATTCATTCATCACAGTGTTCACCTGATACACCTGGTTTAAACTTGCACAGGTGTAGTGGAAATACACTGGGCAACGACAACTGTAGGAACACCCACAGGGGAGGGGCTACAGCCATTTCGACTGAGCGGCCTTGAAAATCAAAGTCGCTTCATAGATGTGTGTGTAGAGAAAGACAGACAAAGAAAGAAACAAAGAAGGAAAGAACAAAGAAAAAGAAACAAAACAAGAACAGAAAGAACCGGTCTGGGGGTGGAGCTACAGTGGTTATCACGCAGTAGCTGTGTCAATCAGTGCCGACTGTAACGTCACAGCGGTACGTGAAAGTGGACGCACTTACAGCGAAAGCCTCATGGAACTCAAACACATCGATGTCGGCCAGCGTCAGGCCGCTTTTCTCCAAGACCTTTGGCGTGGCGTAGGTCGGGCTAAAAGGAAACAAAAAAAACGCATTTTAGAACTTTTTAGCGTAATAAAAACATGCTACATATAAGGACTAAGGAAGGAGTAGAAAGGACAGGAGGTAGAGGAGGGCGCCATAATTAAAGCACATTAGCTGATACTAACGTCAGCCATTTTGACTCATCAGTGAAAAAAAGGCTACAGATAGCACTATTTCTATAAATATATACATACATAAACAAGTGAACACACATTCAGGCAATTATATTCAGGTAAATAAGTTATCTTTAAAACGATCGTGTTCTTTCCATTTCACTGAAACCCTGCAGTAGTAAGTGAAGCTAAAATTAAAAAAAATAGAAAAGTTTACTTTTCTGCACTAAAATCCGAATTGTGTGAATAATAAAGCAGCATGCACAATGTACACAGCATGCATATTTTAACACGAACAAAACCCGCACCTCCGCTTCACAAACACCACCATGAGCTCGACGTGCAAAAAAATAAATAAAAATCAAGAGAGAAGAAAGGCACGAGTGGAGAAAAGGCAGCTGTCACTCACCCGAGCAGGAGCTGGTCTTTAGGGTCCTGAGACACGTACACGAAGTCTCTAAAATAAACACAAACAACAGAACGCAGCACAAAACTTTCAGCACGTCTCGCCCGAAGAGAAACAAAACGAGCAGTGGTTCCTGTGACATGGTGTAGGAGTTTAACCTGAGTGACATTAAAGCTGAGATAAACACCGTGCTCTCTGCACTGAGAGAATTTACACCCTGAGTTAGGGAGGTAAAGACTAACACACGGGTGCACTTAGTTTTGTCCTTTCATGCTCCCAGGCTGTGATATAGTATAGTATAGTATAGTATAGTATATTAGTACAGTACAGTACTGTAGAATATCTCAGCTCTGGAGCATGACAGGAGGAAACTAATCACACCCCTGTGTTAGTCTTGGCCTCCCTAATGTACAGTGTGAATCTGGTGAAAATCAAAGAACGTCAGATTTTTCACCCCAAACAAAAAATGCAAAGTCCCCTTGCTAATTTTTTTGGGGGGTGAAAAATCTGACATTCTCTGATCTTCACCAAATTCATACCGTACATTAGGGAGGTCAAGACTAACACAGGGGTGTGATTAGTTTCCTCCTGTCATGATTAGTGCACTGATATTTACAGTCGACTCGCTACATGAACAGGTACAGTAACTCGCAACCTCCTGATGAATGAAGTAAACCTCCATTCCTTCACTCATTTCAGGAAAATGAAAAGAACAAAAGAGTCAGACAAAGAGAAACAGAGAGAAAGAACAAACATAAGGGAAGGAAAAAATTACAGAAGCAGAGAGAGAAGGAAAGAAACAAGGGAGGGAAAGAGAGAACAACAAAGAAAAAAGACAAAGACAGGCATAGAAAAAGAAAACAAAAAGATAGATAGAGAGAGAGAGAGAGAGAGAGAGAGAGAGAAACAATGGAAAGAAAGGCAATTACAGAAAGAAAGAAAGGAGACAGAGAGAGAAAGAAAAACAAGGGACAAAGAGAACAAAAAAAAAAAACATGAACAAAGATAGGCATAGAAAGAAAGAACAAACAAAAGAAAGAAACCAAACAAAAGAAAGAACAACAAATCAAAGAAGGAACAAAATGAAAAAGAAAAAACAAAGAACAAATGAAAGGAATGCAACAACAAACAAAAGAGAACAATGAAAGAGAGAGAACAAAAACAAAAAGAATGAACAAACAAATCAAAAGAAAGAAATGAAAAAAAGAACAAACAAAAAAGACCAAACAAAAGAACAGGCAGACAGACAGACAGACACTGGGTGTGTTTCAGTGTGGAGTTTTCCCTGTAAGGTCAGAGCTGGATCACACACAGCGCTGAACTACGGCAGCACTAACAGGACAAAAACTAAACTTGGACATTCAGAAAAACAGAGTTTTGAGTAGAGTTGTATAGAGTTGATTTAGAGGAGTGTTTACCTGAGATACGCTTTGGGCTTGTAACCCAGAGAAAGTGCTTTCTCTTCAGACATTATGAGCACTGCAGAGGCACCATCAGTCTGCGCACACACACACACACACACACACTTCAGCAGGAACAATCAATAATCAGTAAGCAGGAATGTGATTGGTCACTGACCAGGTAGGAGGAGTTAGCAGCGGTGACGGTTCCGTGTGGTTTGATGAAGGCGGGCTTCAGTTTGCCCATCTGCTCCATGTTGCTGGGACGAATACCGTTATCCTTCGAGATGATGTCCTTCCCTGTATAAACACAGCTGCTTATAATAAACACCCTGTGTGTGTGTGTGTGTGTGTGTGTGTGTGTGTGGGGTAGGCTCACCCGGCACTTTGAAGCTGATGATGTCACTGAGCAGCCCTTCATCCTGAGCTTTCTTAGCCAGGGTGTGAGAGCGCAACGCAAACTCGTCCTGCTCCAACCGGGACACAGCGAACGCTGCGGCCAAACGATCCGCAGAGTGACCCATCGTCTCCGCCGTGGAGAACTCCGCCACTGCAGGGAGCTAGAGAGAGGGAGGGGGGCAGATGGAGAGACAAAATAAAAGAGAGAGAGAAAAAAAGAGGCAGAAAGAATGACCAAACAAGAGGGAGAGGAATAAATAAATAAAGGTACAGAGCAATACAAACAGTGATAGAACAGAAGAAGGAGGAGTACCTCGGGTGTGAAGTGAGCGAGTCTGATGGAGCCGAGCAGAGACAGTCGCGCTCCGAGAGTCTTAGCCTTGTTCAGAGAGAGCATGGTCTTCCTCATCCTGCGACTGTGACGGATAGGGACATCAGACATGAACTCCACTCCACCAGCCACCACGGCGTCACACTGACCGGCGGCGATCAGACCCACGGCTACAACACACACACACGCACGAACACCATATTAAATGACACGGCATGTGTGAATATGCTCAGCAGAGCCAGGATGTGGAATTACAACTTAGCATTAATTAGAACTTTATCATTCTACTGGAAACAGGAAGTGAGGAAATATCTCAGGAACAGTTTGATGTTCTGAAGGTCATCGTGGTTTCTGGTCTTCCTCCATCACCAAGGGGTGGTGCCAAAAAGTGCTTGGCCCCCTTAATCACTGCTTGCAGCAACACTGGCTATTATACTTATTGTCTTTTTTGAATTAAATCCTTTTCAACTGGATTTATGTTTCCTTTCCTTTTATGGGCTACTCTTAGTGTTGCATGTGTGTGTGTGTGTTACCTGTAGTCATGGCTTGGTTGGAGGAGATACAGGCCATAGTGACTGTGTGAGCAGGAATTTTGTCGGAGAATCCAGCACCCAGAGCAGCCTACACACACACACACACACACACACACACACACACACACACACACTTGTGAGACATTATTGTCTCTATGTATTTAAACCTTTCACACCCGAGTGTCAGACACTGACCTCTCGGGCCACGTTGCTGGTCTTCACTTCCTGTATGACTGTTCCATAGACAATGTAATCCACTGTGTCTTTAGGAATGCCGGTTCTGTTCAGTAAACCTCTGCAACCACACACACACACAAACACATCATCCATGTCAGTACAGAGTTATGGAAGTTATGGAACATGACCCAAGTTATTTCACAATCTTCTTTACTGTAGCTTGAACAGACTTACTGTAAAGCTCCTCTGGCCAGATCGTGGGGCATCAGATCAGAATATCTAAAAACAAACAAAACAAACAAAGTTAAATAAAACCTGAAATCACTATTCTGCATGGTTCTGTTGTATTTCCAGGGTAATTATTTACAATTAGTATAAAAGTCAGTCTGCATATGTAACCCTGTGCTCACACGAGCAGGTGACAAGCAGCTCGTGTCGTTTGTAGATTGTTTCTTGTGGGCGTGGCTTGTCAAACAGTAGTAGCTACGTATAGCTTCTAACACCTGCTAGTTGGCTGTCCGGTATACATGCTGACGTTACATGCTTGGCTTCGTTCCTGGATTAGATTCGCAAAGCGAGCTACTTCCTTCCGAGATTTGCTTTTCTTCGTACTGCCTCTGCACGCATTTAACGACAGGCTGCGCATTATATATCTCAAAGGATAAGGTGAAACTACGGTTATAACTTTTTCTTTAATTTTTGCAGGAACTAAAGTTGTGAGTGGGGAACCGAAGAAACGTCAGACCACATGACTGGTCTGAGGAATCGCTTGAGCCGATCGTTTGGATTGGTCGCTTTACCTAATTAATATTTAATTTGTGTAATATTTAGAAGCTAGTTAACGTTTAAAAGCTTTGACTTTGAATCCTGGATATAGGAAGTAAATCAGAGCAAGAAACGAATCCACACACACACACTTACGCAGTGCCAGACTGTAGGAATGGTGTACGGACTCCATCGACCAGAACGATGTTCTTCACTCCAGGCTTGGCCAGAGTCTTCTTACTTTTAGCTGTTAAATAAATAAGTAAGTAAGTAAGTAAGTAAATAAATAAAGAGAGTGAATTAAACTCAGGAGTGTTAAACACGTTCCACTCAATCATGCGGTGTGAAATTTTTTATTTTAATAACGAACACGTGTGGTTTTTCTTCAATAAATTAAACATAATCAGACTACAATATTTGGGTGTGTGTGTGCGTGGGATTGACCTTGTGCCTGTAGAGGAGCAGATGTCCCGAGAGACCGTACAGCTGTACAAAGAGAGAGAGAGAGAGAGAGAGAGAGATGTTAAGTTTTATATTAAAGTGCCACACAGAACTGATCTGGGATCAGATTACGCTACGCATGTTATAGAATATCGTTGTCTTGAATATCGCGATACAAAATACTGTACTGACGAGACGAATGTGCTGCTCATATCCTGTAGCGATGTTTCCGTTTAATTTGCGGTGGTTATTTAAGGCACAAACTACCATATTAACAACGTTGCCATGAAGTACATTTATGACACTGGAAAACATTAAGAAGAATTACACCTTATCATATAAATCCTGATCTACAGTACCTTTCCTTAAAATAAAACGTATCATCGTCATTACAAAACAAAATAGATTTGTGTCAATATCGTCTCATTACGCCTGTATCGGGGTACGTCTCATATCATGGATTCAGCGTATCGTCTCATACCTAGTTAACGCTGATCTGTATCTGTACACACACACGGCTTACAAAGAAAGACAAAAACAGAGTCATCATGACTACATCACTGACGCTCCTCACGCTGATTCAGGATGAAATGACTCCGGCTCCGACTCCGAGCTGCTTACCCAAGTGAAAAGCCTTGGAGGAGTTCACCGGGCAGCTCCTCAGAGGATTCATCAACATGGACGCCATTCTGTAACACAAAGATAATCTCAGAAGAACTATATTCCCTCATTAATTGCCTGGAGCGAAACAACTTCCCACACCCGCACATTTCTATTTTATAAAGCAGATACATTTACATTTCAATTCATAAAGCTTTCTCAGATTTATAATAATCAATCAGACAGATCCATGTTATATTTAAGGCCAAATTAAAGTTTATCGATTGTCTGATCTTTAAATAAATACAAGGTTTATGTTCGTGTTTTATGGAATGGGATCCGTGTCGTAACAGGATGATACACTATTCATCTTTATAATTAAATATTGTTAGCTAAAATTGTGGTTTTCTGTCTCCAGGTTACACTCGTTAATTGTGAGAGTAAAAATGACGTGGCAGTCCAAGGTGTGTGTTTGGCGTATCCTATCATTCTCTCAATCAAATCTGGTGTTTATGTTGTAAAATCTCAGTATTCACTAAATGACCTCGGTGTTGCTTGATGTAAAACCCAAAGCTCTTTTTATGATTAGGGAATGAACAACTTCCTTCAATTAAGATCATCCTTTAAACTCATTGAATTCAACTAGCTGGTCAATTAGACAAATATTATAACTAAACACTGTAATAAGGGCTGACTGATTATCAGAGCCGATATTACTTTTTTGCTATCTTATGCACATATGTGACAACCACGATAAAAACCCACGTCTGTAGTCTGGCCCAATGCCCCGCCCACAGCGTTATTGGATGGGCAGAAATGTGGACCATGTGTCAAGTAAATCCAATCGAAATCCTGCATTCGCTTCCACAGTGAGAGGAAAGGTAAGAACATGTCATGGTTGAACAACACAGCTGGCAAAAAGCACAATGCACTCGGTCGGGTAATTTCACTGACTCACTCACACTCACGCACACACCTTGAGATGACGACTGTCTTCAGTATACAGTTTTTCCCTCACAGTTTTTGTTCAAAGTACATAATTTTTTATAATGGTCTAATATTAAACATTAAAGCTCCTTTCACATAGGAAATCCATTATTGTGTGAGGTAAAAACAACACGTGATAGGTAACAAATTTTCATTCCCATTCAGTCTTCCGTAACGGAAAAGTAGCGGATATCATGTACGTATACACCCGACTGGATTTAAGACGAATTATATGGATACGACGTATAATTCATGAGGTGGTGGCAAGTCCGTTGTTGTGAAAAGCCCAAGCTGAGACATTAGCTGTTGAGAGTTCTTTTCCTGTTTCTGAACATTTGTTTTGTTCAAGCAAAGCCTATTTATAACATTTTTGCTTATATCTGCCAATGTTTTCTTTGCTTGTTGTTTTGAGTTTGCAGTTGGTTGCTTTACATTGAGGCAGTATAAATAGTTCGGTCGCAATATCATTGTTATATCATTTATGTCATCGTATTACATCGCAGTACGTAAATCTGATGGTTCGATTCCCACTGGAGCCGTGGCAAAAGATTACTGTAAATGTTACGAGGTCACCAAGGGATAGATTAACGTTGCTTTTTTGTGTAACATCACAAATAAATAAATAAATAAATAGATAGATAGATAAATAAAGTGCATCAGCTCTCATTTATCTGCATATTTTATAGACTTATTTGTTTATATTCTTGTCTCTGTTCATATAATCCTCATTTTAATGCTCTTTACAACATTCAAAGAAAACAAACCCTTCAATTAACGTTATACAGATGTATATAAAGTGCTTATCGCCAGCTGGATAAGCACTTTGTGTAAAATTAATATTAAAAGGAATCTTTTTTTTTTTGTCTTTATAATATGACCTGGGCTTTAGAAGTGTGACTTTTTACCCCGTGACCTTTCACCTACTTCGATCACAAGGGCGAGATGATCTAAATAGACCTGGCTTTCGTGCTCTAAGTCACAGCTAGGACATTACACCGCTAATTTGTTCATTTACACAAAGACAAAAAGTTAGTTCCAAAAATGTTTAAGCGAATTATGCAGAAAAATGGGCGTTTAGCTAGCTAGCTAGCTAGCTAGTCACGTACTGCTAAGCTAAGATAAGATAAGCTAAGCAAAGCAAAGCTATGTAGATTCGTGAATGAAAGTAGCGGTTGCTAGGTGACGCTCGCAGATTCAGGGCGCGCGCGAGTGCAAATGCGAGAGCTGTTTATTTTATTAATTATAAATATATATATATATATTCATTTTTATTAACATGAACATGCATTTTTTATTAGTTACCTGTCACAGAGTTTACAGATGAAGTCAGAACCGGTTCACTCCTCCTAAGTCCTGAATCCGAAAGTTGATTCCAAACCCCTGCGTAGTTATTTTCAGCAGTTATTAGTAGGGCTACATGATGCCTGAATGAAAATAACAGTCACAAATAAATATCTGGCACATAAACACATTTTAAATCAAAATACACAACTACACTCATATTCTAAGAGCATTTTAAAGACTAGTAGCGTAAATGTTTTTTCTATATATTACAAATGTATTGTTTAACACACAGGCGACGTGTAAGGTGAGCTAAACGTATCTGGCGTAGCCCCTCTCGCGCATGCGTGCTGTGTCGTGTTGGAGGTTCACTCGACTCGAGTAGGAACCGCGATGGGGAGCGTGCGAGCTGTAGGGGCTTTGTGCAGATTGACAACCAGCAAATACTCTCACTTCTCAGGTGAGTATAATATCCAGGTCACACCACGGGGACCTTCATGGTTACAGGCAAGCCATGTTAGAATTATAAAGCGCGCTGCTTTGTGACCTCTGTGACCCTGGTGTGGTGCAGTGAGAGCGCGTGAACTTTCACCCACTTTCACAGGGAGGTTAGAGGAAGGATCACATCCAGATTTATTTTATGTTTTTAAATTTGTATATGAATATTCAAGACATTGCATATAAATATTTAGAAAACAAAATAACATTTGCATATTATAAGTGACCCTGGAGCTTTCAGGAGTTACAACTGCAAGCCAAAAGTTTAAGAACACTCCATATTTTTTTTAGCATTTATCTCTTTTTGGTCATAAACTTACACACAGATAATAATGATGATTTTCTTCCATCACCCTATGTCACACTGTAAAGTGAAGGACTTTAGAACAGAGGTCATGCTAAATCTGGAGATAAATTTATATTTCAGTTCATAGGATTTACAGATGAATAGTAATGAATTAGTAGTTGATGATAATTTGATGCACAGACACATTTAAATCTTATTGATCCAATATAAAGGTTATTCTCCATCTCTGCTAACTGTGTGTGTGTGTGTGTGTTGTAGGAAATGGATGCCGTAACCTCTCTGTGTCAGCAGCCTTACTTGGTAACCGTGGAAACCGTTTCACATCCCAGCACATGATGATGCATTATTACATGTCTCTAATATTAATATATTTTTTAAATCTCTCTCTCTCTCTCTCTCGTGTTTGTGGTCTCTCCAGCTCGCACTCATGTTAAATATGAGATTAAAGATGACGTGGCGGTGGTGAGGATCAACGATCCAACCTCTAAGGTGCGTGTTCACTACTCGGAGTTAGTTATGACATTTATTTAGTGTTTGTTTGTTTGTTTGTTTGTTTATTTGTCACATAACATACAACTTTCAGAAACATGGTTCGTAATTGCTCTGGCTAATTCATCTCATTAAGAAGCGTGTGTGTGTGTGTGTGTGTGTGTGTGTGTGTGTTACAGGTGAACACCCTGTCAAAGCAGATGCAGGCCGAGCTGACGGAGGTGATGGGGGAGATTTGGGGAAACGGAGAGGTTAAAAGCGCGGTGCTCATCTCTACCAAACCAGGCTGCTTTATCGCTGGAGCTGATATCAAGTACAACACACACACACACAAAAACACACATGTTCAGGTATTAAATATGAAACATTCACATACACACACGTGCATACACACACTTGTACAGATACCAATAATGAGACACACACACACACAGGCATGTACAGATATTCAGTACAATGTGTGTGTCTCTCTCAGACACACACACACACACACACACACACTTGTTCAGGTACCAAATATAACTCGCACACACTAGCCATGAGTAGGTGGTGGTTAAAGGTTTTTCTGTCAGTTGTCTGTGTTTTGAGCTCAGTAGTTTCAGATGTACATGCATATTTAGTGTCTTTCCTGTCTCTCAGCATGATCAAGGCCTGTACGAGTGCTGAGGAAGTGACATCACTGTCACAGGAAGGACAGAAGATGTTTGAGAAGGTTGAGAAGTCACCCATCCCCATCGTGGCGGCCATTAACGGCTCCTGCCTGGGCGGTGGCCTGGAGGTGAGAGCAGGAGGAGCGAATCAGAACCTTACATTCATCACAATACTGACATTATATACCACAGTGCTGCTGAATTCTGGATTCTGATTGGTCAGAAGGGGTTGATTAGTTCTCAATAACAGTAGTGCAGGTTCATATTAACATGCTTGTTCTAACAAGTTATCATTTCTATAGTAACAGCTCATTCACAGGGACGTGTGTGTGTGTGTGTTATTTCATGTTTTGTTTTGGGATTGTGGGCCACCATAGTCAGAATTTCACTTCTCTTTGTCTAGTTTGCGATCGCATGTCAGTACCGAGTGGCCACCAAAAGTAAAAAGACGGTTCTGGGGACGCCGGAGGTGATGCTGGGACTCCTGCCTGGAGCCGGAGGAACTCAGAGACTACCCAAGATGGTGAGACTCTTTCACACACACACCCAAACTCTCACAACAAGAGAGAACGGATCACAAACAACTGCATCATTTATTTTAAACACTTCATCTACAAAAAAAAGTGCCCTCACGGCTGCCCTTACGATAGAGAAAATGTGATGACGTGCTCTAATTGGTGAACCGGGGGGGGAGTGATGAAATGTCCCCTAGGCTGTCCTTCTGGTGGAGAATAGCGGCTGTGTGTGAGACTAACCCTTATTTGGTTCCCTTATTTGCGAGGAAATATGATCAAGTGCACTAATGGCTGCCCATCACATTGAAAAAACTTGATGGAGTGCTCTCTAGGGTGCTCTTCCAGTATAGAATATGTAATGCAGCGCACTACAGGGTGCCCCTATGTTTGAGAAAACTATAAAATGCCATCTAAAATGCTGTTACATGAGAGAAAGTGTGCTGAAATGCCCTCTAGGGTGCCTTTCCAGTTGAGAATAGCTGCCGTGTGTGAGAATACTTGATGCAGTGCCCTGTAGGGTTCTCCTGTGTGTGAGGAAACATAATGGCTGCCCTTCAAATTTAAAACGTGTGATGAAATGCCCTTTATTGTTACTTTCCAATGGAGAAAAAGAGATGCAGTGCCCTATAGACTCCCTTGTGTGTGAGAATACTTGATGAAGTGCCCTCTAGGGTGCCCTTTCAGTGCAGAATAGCTGCTACGTGTCAGAATACCCGACGTAAAAACCCCATAGGGTTCCTCTGTGTCTGAGGAAACACAAAGCGGTGCCCTGTAGAGTGCCACTACATGTGTGAAAGCGTGATGAAGTGCCCTAATGGGTGCCCATTCCAGTGGAGAAAACAAAATGTAGTACCTTACAGGGTTCTCCTATATGCAAGGAAACATGAAGTGCTCTATACGGTTTCCTTCAAGTTGAAAAAATGTGATGAACTGCCCTTTAGGGTGGCACTACTTGCGAGGAAACATGGTAAAATGCCCTTCCAGTAAAGAATATGTGATGCAGTGCCCTAAAAGATACGTGAGGGGGGAAAACATGATGAATGCCGTTTAGGGTAGCGCTACGTGAGGGAAAATCGGACGAAATGCCCTCTATGGTGGCATAGTGATTGAAAATGGGATGAAATGCCCTCTAGGGTGGTGCTATGTGACGAAAAACATGATGAAATGCCCTTTAGGGTGCCCTTACTGTGGAGAATATACAATGCAGTGCCCTATAAGCTGCATGAGGGGAAAATATGATGAAATGCCCTTTAGGGTAGTGCTATGTGAGGGGAAAATGGGATAAAATGCTCTCTAGGGTAGTGCTACAAGAGGGGAAAACATGATGAAATGCCTTCTAGGGTGCCCTTCCAGTGGAGAATGTGATGCAGTGCCCTATAGGCTCTATATAAAAAGTAGAGCATGTCATTCTTTAATAAATAGAACATTGGAAGCTGTGGTGTAAGAGGAATAGAGCACTTAATGGACGTGCTGTTATTGGAACTTCAGGGTGGTAACAGTGACTCCGCCCATTTTCCTGTATCAGCACCACACAGAGTGTTTTGTTCCGTACTTATCTGCTGAGGTTGGACGTAAACGTTGATGTTGTCCCTGTTTGAGGTGGGACTTCCTGCTGCGTTCGATATGATGTTGACGGGGAAGAACATCCGAGCAGACAAGGCCAAGAAGATGGGTCTCGTCCACCAACTCATCGACCCACTGGGTACCTCAGTGTGGAATTTATACACAATCCCTTATTTACACACTGTTTTTGCTGTTTTAATGTGTGTGTGTGTGTGTGTGTGTGTGTGTGTATAGGTCCAGGACTGAAGAGCCCAGAGGAAGGGACTATAGACTATCTGGAGGAAGTGGCTGTGGGCGTCGCTAAAGGCCTTGCTAATAAGAAGGTCACGGTGGAGAAGAAGAAAGGCTTAATGCAGAGTAACACACACACACACACACACACACACACACTGTTCTCCACTCACATAATCCGTTTATGTGTTTGTTAGTGTGTTTACATTGTGTGTGTGTGTGTGTCAGAGCTGCAGGATTTGGTGATGAGCGTGGCTTTTGTGAGGAATCAGATCTACAACACAGTCACCAAGAAAGTCATGAAACAAACCAAAGGCCTTTATCCAGCGCCGCTCAAGATCATAGAGGTACACACACACACACACACACACACACGGTCAAAAACCTCACGTGTTACACACCCACCACTACATAATGCCATGATATTTATTATCAAGGGCAAAGTATTCTTTTTTTTCTCTCTCTGTTGCGTCGTGTTCTGATGAAAAGCGTGTATCTCTAAAAATCTGAGATAAAAATCTTTCATTCAGAATAAATCCGAAATAATAAAATTTCCACACACTGCAGCTTGTAAATAATAATAATAATAATAATCTTCATAAAGCCGTCAGTGTAGTTCCACATGTAAATGGATTTCCGTGGTTTGGATGCAGCACGTGTCACAGTTAACTCCCACATCTCCCTCTTTTCCTAAAAACAGGCGTTTTGAAATGAAATGATCAGAAATTTAAATAAATATTTTTCTGTCAAATATGATTAATTTACGTGTGTTGAGATTTTGTGTGAGTACAATCTGTGAACTGTGTGTGTGTGTGTGTGTGTGTGTGTTAGTGTGTGCAGACGGGTATAGAGAGAGGCTCGGATGAGGGATACCTGAAAGAGTCCGAGGTCAGTATCGTTATTTTTAAATATATATATTTTTTTGCATTCTGTTTATAATTAAACAACCCCTCAGTGTGTTAAACGTTTAAACTGTCGTTATAGTAAAGCATTTTAAATGAATGTGAATCTAAATAAACTAGTGAGAGTGTAGTGAGCGAGCTAGATATTAGTTTTATTCAATTCAATTTTGAATTGAATTTTTTTGGTATAACAGAAATGTATGTATTTGTTAATAGTGAACATTTTATACATTTTCTAAAAGCCTATATTTTATAAAATGGTTTTCTAAGAGTGTTGATTTGATCATTTTTCTGTTTCCAGCAAAATGCAATAATCTTATAATAAAAATGATAAAATTATTTTATTAATTTTCTAATGGAGTATATCATGTATATTCTTTATATGCAACCTATATCTTAATTTATTCCAATAGTCTATATTTTATGTATTTTCTAATATCCTATAGTTTGTGCACTTTTAATAGCTTATATTTTATATCCTTACTAATAGCCTGTATTTTAATACTTTTCTAAAATCTTTATTTTGGCCTAATGCTTACTATAATACTACAGATGTTATGGTGAGCAGAAATCACCAAACACAACTAAATAATCTTTAATAAGCTTTCTGTAAAAATAAATAAATAAATAAATAAAATCCTGATTTTCCAGGAAATCGACATATAAATTGATTTTTCATTGATCTTTAAGCAGAACGTTATGTTTGTGTGTCTTATACTTCTGTACCTTAAATCCCAGAATGAACCCCAGTTTCCTCTTTATCTCATTTTCTTCAACTTCTTAATGTAGAACTTTGGCAAGCTGGCGATGACGTCGGAATCACACAGTCTGATTGGTCTGTACCAGGGTCAGGTGGCCTGTAAGAAGAATAATTTCGGTAAACCAGTGAGAGAAGTGAAGTGAGTGCAGAGCGACGAACGCTTGTAAATCAGCCGCTGTGATATTTTTGTCATTCGAGAGAGATTGCTGTAAATGTCTGTCTGTGATTCATCAGGACCTTGGCGATTCTGGGGGCGGGGCTTATGGGTGCAGGTATCGCCCAGGTAACTGTGGATAAGGGCGTGGCCACCATTCTGAAGGACATGACGCAGGAGGGACTGGCCAGAGGACAACAGCAGGTCTACAAGGGGTGAGGACAACACACTGTCTCTTATTGTACACAAAAGCTGCAGTGTGTGTGTTCATCCAGCAGAGGGAGACAGACAGCTGTGTCGGTGTATATACTATGTGAGAGAGATGTAATAACATGATGCAGCCACCAGGGGGCAGTGACTCACTTTTCCTACCTCTATTATCTCTATTTTTATCTGTGACTCAGGCTTCACACTCGGACGTGTTAGCTATGTATAATTCTCCTGTAAGTAACAAAAACATCTCGTCACACGCTCATAATCAGAAAAATCAGTATTGTTGTGAAAATTTCAAAATTGTCAGATGTTTTGTGTAAATGCACTTTGTTGAAAGTGTCACACTGGATAGATTTTGACTTCATTTAATTTGGTCAGTGCTTGAAGAGTTTTTTTCTAGCCTAATACGCCATCTTCCTTCCTTTTATTTCATTTTTATTTCATTAGAAATCTTTTTTTAGACTAGAAAATACTACTCCGGTAATGTTTTTTTTTTTTTTTTTTTACAATATCATGATCTAATACCTTCTGATAAAAAAGGGCTAGGCAAGTACAATGATATGAAGATTTAATATTAATAAGTACTCCTTGCTGCAGAACCAACAGTCCAGGGGGTGGAGTCAGACCTCATCTAGCTCCTCCTACTTGAGCAGAGTTGAACCAATTGTTCAGGGTGTGGAGTCAAACAAATTTCAGGGGGTGGAGACAACTCATTGTGTGTTAGTCTGTTGCTGATAAGTGAGTTATAGGAGACATGAGATCGGGTCTGACTCCACCCCCTGGACTTCTGGTTCAACTCCACTCAGGTAGCAGGAGGAGCTTGATCGGGTCTGACTCCACCCCCTGGACTTTTGGTTCAAATCCACGTGGGTAGGAGGAGGAGCTTGATCAGGTCTGACTCCACCTCCTGGATTTCTGGTTCAACTTCACTCAGGTAGGAGGAGGGGCTTGATCGGGTCTGACTCCACCTGCAGCAAGGACTACATCACCTTTGAGGAATACCTGTGAACATGTTTAAGTATCTAAATTCTCTCACCACGGTTTTACCCGAATTGAGTCTCTCTGTCTGTCTCTCTCTCAGACTGAATGATAAAGTGAAGAAGAAGAGTATAACGTCGTTTGAGAGAGATGCGACGCTGTCGTTCCTGACCTCGGAGTTGGACTACAGCGGCTTTAACAAGGCTGACATGGTGATCGAGGCCGTGTTCGAGGATCTGGCCATCAAACACAGAGTGCTGAAGGAGGTGGAAGCTGTAAGTGTTTCTAAACACACACTGTTCATGTACACACTGTTTTCTTCTTGTTAATTGTTTGAAGCAGGATTTAATTCTTTCTGGCAAACAACGATACAAATAGGAATAATAGATCCTCTGTGTGTGTGTGTGCGCGCGCGCAGGTGACCCCTCCGCACTGCATCTTTGCCTCCAACACATCAGCTTTGCCCATCAGAGACATCGCCACCGTCAGCACCAGACCTGAGAAGGTGAATAAAAAGTAAAATTTAAAAAAAAGTAATATTTAAAAAAAAAAAGAACTATAATAAATGTGATAAAACTAGAATAAAAGTACAATCATTAAAATAGTATTAAATGAATGTAAAAGTAATAATAGTGAAAAATTGCTGAATGTCTGGCTGTGTGTGTGTGTGTGTGTGTGTGTGTAGGTGATTGGGATGCACTATTTCTCTCCGGTTGATAAGATGCAGTTGTTGGAGATCATCACCACTGATAAAACATCTAAAGACACGACAGCGTTGGCTGTAGCTCTCGGCCTCAAGCAGGGCAAAGTCATCATCGTTGTGGGGGTGAGTGTGTTTGTGTACGAGTGTGTGTGTGAGTCATTACGTCATCACATGCTATGTTTTTGTGCCCCTCTCTCTCTCCAGGATGGGCCGGGATTCTACACAACTCGCTGCCTGGCTCCGACCCTCACAGAGGCGGTCAGAGTGCTGCAGGTTTGTTAGCGTCAGCAAAGGAATGAATGAATGAATGAATGAACGTCGTCCAGAATCTCACACTGTGAACCACTTAAACCCCACCCCTTTCCCACCTGTTGTGCTGCAGGAAGGGGTGGGGCCTAAGAAGCTCGACACCTTAACGACAGGTTTTGGGTTTCCCGTCGGCATAGCAACCCTTGTGGATGAGGTCGGGGTCGACGTGGCCGCTCACGTGGCAGAGGACCTTGGGAAGGCGTTCGGATCGCGGTTCGGGGGCGGGAATGTGGAGGTGCTGAAGAGCATGGTGCAGAAAGGCTTCATGGGTACGAGAACATCGCAAAACAACAAGAACTAAACTAATAATAGAAAATCTGGTTTAATAGTGTGCGTGTGTGTCCAGGTCGTAAATCGGGTAAAGGCTGTTATGTGTACGGAGCCAAATCGAAGGATAAGCAGCTGAACTCAGGAACTGAGGAGATTCTGCAGAAGTTTAAACTGGTGGCGCCCCCTGCTGTGTAAGAGCTGCACACACACCTCAACACACCTCGGGAAGCAGGTATTTGAAATAGTAAGGAATATAAAACACACTGTGTTGTGCTGTTAAAGGAAAATAATCAGTGTGGTGGTGTGATGAAGCTGCGTTACTGTTAGCACACAGAAGTTGATTAATTTCCAATACCAGCATGTCCTAGAGTGGTTTATTCCTCGTCCACAACGTCCATGACGTTGTAATTAGGCTTCCATAATTATAATTTATTGCTTTAATTCAACAAACGATAATTGTTTTACTGGAATTATGTTATTATTCGAGGCTAATTTTCACGGAACAATGCTCTCTTTGCGCGTGCGTGTGTGTAGGTCTGGAGATGAGGACATACAGTATCGGCTCATGTCCCGATTTGTGAACGAGGCAGTCCTGTGTCTGCAGGAGGGAATTCTGCCCGATCCGGTACAGGGAGACATCGGAGCCGTGTTCGGACTGGGCTTCCCTCCCTGTCTCGGAGGTGAAAACACACACACGCACACACACACACACACACAGTATATACTGGTTGTATACAGTATATAGCTACATAGATACACATCTGTGCCGTGTGATGTGTTCTCCAGGTCCCTTCCACTTTGTGGACTCGTTCGGAGCTGATAAACTTGTTCAGAAGATGAGACGTTACGAAGAGGTGTATGGAAACCACTTCACCCCCTGCCAGCTCCTCCTCGACCACGCCAAGGATCCCAGCAAGAAGTTCCACAAGTGAACCTCAGAGGTCAAAGGTTATAACCCGTCTAACAGCCTTGCAACCTTTCAGCCTCCATCCTGAGAAAGAACTTTGTACCTGTGCATAAGTCGTATATACGTATATATATATATATGTATACGTATACGTATATACGTAATCGTTTTAACTTCTTTTAGTTTCAGTTCTACTGAGACTGTCATACATAGGAAATTGATTCCTGCCTCAACTTGCACATAATGTTTTTTTTTTCTTTTCTTAGACAAACTGTCATTTCACTACATAATTCATAACACCATTTTGAATGTTTGTGTGATCTAAAAATGATGCAAAACGCAAATTTGTGGCATATCTGTACCAAGCAAAAATGCATCTTGTACTGTCTGGAAATTATGGCTGGTGGTGTATTTAAAGTTGCTCAGATCTTTTTTTTTTCTTCTTCTTGGATTAAAAATCAGCGTCGTCTTTGAGTTCTACGCAAGAAGCTAGATCGAGAAACTTGAATTTTTCAGTGTTTTGCTGTTAATTTATCTCTCGTTTTGTTTTGAATACACTTCAAGAACTAAAAGGGGTGTGTCCTAATTCTTGGAAGTGGCTTGCTAGAATCATAGTTAATCCACCAGAAAATGGGAGGTTTTAATGTACAACGGGTCATGTGCTATAGCTAGCAGCCAACTTGAAACTTAAGTTAACTAGCAAGATTAACCTCACCAAAGGACTGAACTAGCTCACTCGCTGCTTTAAGTCACGAGTTGGCAAAACAGCAACGATACTCCAGAATTTGTCACAGGATGTAAGGTTTATGGGTGAAAAGTTAAGATATGGAATCAGTAATTTTTTCTTGAATGCTAACTAGCTTCCCATTAGCTAGAATTCTTTAATTTCTAGTTAACGTAAGACTAGCTACTATATTAGAAAGAAAAAGTGGGTAAAAATGTTTTAGGTCTACTTTCACCAAAAATCCTCTTTGATTTAACAGCTACGGTACTTGATTGTGATTGTGATTGTATTAATACAATATAAAATTAGCAACACAACCGTCCAGCGTGATCTGTTGATGATGGGGGGGGGGCTTGTATTGCACGAACATTGAGTTTAAACAGAAACGTATGTTTATTTTTAACATTTTTAGAACATCCTTCTACATTGCTGTGTGCTGAATCGTAGGAAAAATACTTTCTAAGCAGAGTTTCCTGCCATCATTCCATCACCGAAAGCCTGTTATCTAACATCATATTATCCTGTATCCAGGCAGGAAGTGACAAATTCCGGACAGGAAATTAGGTATATTGGGAAAGTATCTAGGTTTTTTCTTCTGCTTCTTCTTCTTCTTCTTCTTATTATTATTATTATTATTATTATTATTATTATTA
>JAOTRR010000027.1:1233524-1246975 GCA_028570945.1 Gogo arcuatus | reverse complement strand
ATTTCACTGTGCGAGAGTACGTGACAAAAATAAAGGCTTCGGCCTTGGTTCTTCTCTTCTTCTTCTTCTTAACCAGTTAAACACTTTTTAAAATAACGTTTTCACTCTGGAATGATCGAGTGATTTTGTTTGCATTTCAGATTACGTTCAACTAAAACAATTCATCGTTTTCAGTTTTCTATGTTGTCTTTCTTCTCGGTTTTGTGAATTATTCGAATTCATTCAGCTAATACTATATTATATCCATCAGTATTTTCTCAGGCTGTTTTTTTCCCCCCTAGACACATTTTTCTGCAAATAAAACCAAAGTGGCACAATAATATCATAAACATACACCATTTGTAGAGATTATGTATGGATTGCAGTGTTACAAGTAAAGACGTCCATCCACCTTCGTTTCTTTAACTAATCCATAAATACAGTACGAGTGTGTTTAGCTGCAAAACATTCGCTGCTGAAACCCTCTCATTACACACATCACTTTCAAACACAAAAAGCGGTGTTTAGTAAGCATTTAATTACTGTCACCTAATTACAGTGTGTGTGTGTGCTTGACTTCACACTCTTCAAACTCTGTTGGGGTTTTTTTTTCCACCTTTATCTAAAGCAGAGCAATCCCTAAGGCTATGATTTTCTTTTTTGTGTGTGTTTGTGTATGTTGTTACACAGTATCATGGTGGGGATCAGATGTCCTCACAAGGTTAGGAATATCTCAAATATTTGACCTTGAACTGCACTAAAATAGCCAAAATGTGTTCTTTTGGTTACTGAAGTTATGGTTCGGGTTAGATTTCGGTATAACGTAGCGCTTAATTAGCTGCATAATGTCAGTGGAACGTGCTGACGAGTGTAGTAAGAGTGATCATTACTTTATCTTTAAGAATAAATCACAGCACTAACATGGTGTTCTATGACTTGGGTGACTTTAATCAATAATCAATAATCAACCAATAATCAGTTGAAGTCGAGGTCAGTTTGTAATGCAACAGTAACTCCACTAAAACAGCAACATGTGTGTGTTAGTAAACTCAGATTCTATACTCGGGGCCTTATAATGCTCAGGGCTGCTATAGATCCTCACTTCCTGTTCAGAAAGGCAGCGAAGATCATCAACCCATCTTACACCAACATACCTACAGTCTACACACACGAGCAACAGAATCAAGACACAGATGCATCAAAGACAGTGGAAAGACACAGAGTTGTCACATTTCGGGTTAAAAAAAAAAAGGTTTCTTAAAATATAGCAGAAATATCCTTTGTTCCATTATGGTTCCTCTAAAGGCACCTCAGTCTGAGCAGTGTGGTGTTTTCAGCTCTGTGACCAACAACGTAAAGAAAAAATAATCACTAACAATTTATAAACCAGACAGTCTCAAGTAGTGTTCAACATTAGTCTCTATTGGATCGTTTGTTTTTTAAAGAGGTGTAGTTTTGAGACGGTCTCCAGAAACAATGTCTGTGCAGGAGTGGAGTTTAGAGACGATCCCTAAAGAAGCTAAGTACTGAGTGGTATTTAAATATATAAAATCTTTCCTTTCAAAAAAAAAACCCACCACCACTCATGTACCACACAAGTGCATACACACACACAGGTTTGTACTTACTCTGACTCTCTCACACACACACACACACCAATACTGTTCAGTAGTTTGATGCTGTTCGATCTAACCCCACAAAATAAATCAGCACGAGTGTGTGACAGGAACACGTGCATCTCTTCATTTCAACACACATACACACACACACACTAAGCACACACTAAGCACATTTCCACCAGAGGAGCCTTTACCAGAACTCAGGAACTTGTGCCACAGTACATACTCTTTTCCAGATCACTATTGTCTGAAATGTGTTGTTTCCACCAGATGATCCTGTTCAGGAACCCTTTCTCTGGATCTATGGCAATTGTTTACACCACAGGAACATTTTCAACAACCTGAGGAACCTTTTCAACTCGGAAACCTTAGCCATGTTTCCATAGAGAGGTACCTTATTTTAGGTACTCCTTAACTTTAGGCACGTTTTCCCTGCACAAACCCATTCAGGAACCCAGTATGTTTAATTTCCACTAGTTCCTGGAACGTTTTTAGTTTCTGCTCTACAGTAGGTACATTTCTGCAGACAACTACTGCCTGACTTGTTTCCAGCAGAGGAAGCTTTCAGGAAGCCCAGGAACTTGTTCAGGAATTCTTAATTTTTAAGCATGTTTATTGTGGTAGAAACCTTCTCATGAACTCGGGTACCTTTTCAACTAAGAGACTTTAGTGTTTCCATGGAGAAGTACCTTTTTATGAACACACGAACCTTTTTCAAGTACTGTAGGAAGCTTTTCAGGAACCCAGGATCTTTAGTATCCACTTGCTGATTTTAGTTCCTGGGCTATAGTTCTTGGAAACCTTTTAGTTTCTGCTCCAAAGTAGGTACTTTTTTTTTTTTTACAGACCTGGAAATGTTAAAGCAGAGTTTACTGTACTGCTGTTATTTTACATAACAACCATAGGTCCTGCAGTGGTTCAAGCAGAGATTCATCTAGGAACTGTTCAGTAACTCTCTAGCTCCTCAAAAGGTTCAGGAACCTCTGTGGAAACACACCTTTATTTTTTATGTACCATCATGCATATGAGTTTACTGTTCACAGTGTGTGTGTGTGTGTGTGTGTGTGTGTGTGTATAAAGGCTCATATCTTGGGTCTCCAGCCCTTGATGAACTGCATGATCTTTTTGACCTGCAGTTTGGTAAGGCTGAAGTCTTCAGACAGGATTTCTTCAGTGAGCTGGGTGAATATTGACCCGTCAATCCTCTCTCGGCTGAACAGGCCAATCACATCGTCCGACAGCCCAATGAAACGTAGGCAGGATGACACCTCCTCCACCGAGAGCCAGCACAGGTCCGCTGGGGGTCGCCATGATAACCCGGCTCCACCTTCTGCGCCCCTCACCAGGGAAGACACGGATGTTTCCTCCTCTAAGCTTTTTAATGGTCTGGGTGGAGGAACCGGACTTGTTTCCTGATTGGCTTGAGACTCCTGAGGGGTGGCGCTAGTGAGGTCAGGCATCAGATTAGGGGATTTCCTGCCCGTGGCAAGCCAATCAGAGGAGGCATGTCCTGGATTGGCAAAAGGGTTCAGAGCGCCAAATGGGGCAAAGCGGCTCTGTGCAGCTGGGCGTGGTCGGGGACAGGTGGAGTAGTTTTTGTGGGCAGAGTCTGTGCTAAGGAGGGGTGTGTTTAGAATGTTGGAAGTAAAAACTCCACCACTTCGGGGGTGCGACCAGCAGGCCTGTGCGGGCTGATTAGGGTCAGGTGATACAGAGGAGTCAGAGGTTACACAGTCAGCCCATGTGCAGGGGTAACAGTACAGAGAATAGGAGTCTGGAGAGGGAGAACTACTGCCACTACGAGGAGCAGAGCTGGGGGAGAGAGAGATAGAAAATTAAACACTGTTCCATATGAATGCTGTGTGTATAGCACTGATGATAGATCTTTTAGGTTACGGACGATAGGATACACCAGTGGCTACACTTGGGGATGGACCTGTATACAAGAGGATAGACTAAGGGACAGACCAGGGAATGCGCCAGGGATTGGACTAGGAGATAGTCTAGAGGGTGGACTAGGGGATGGACTACATGACAAGAGAGAAAATAGACTAGGAGTTTGGATAGTGTAAGGACTAGATAATGAGCTGGAGGATGGACTGGGGGAAGAGCTGGGAGATGGACTAGAGCATGAGTTGGGGTGGACTAAAGGATGAGATGGGGGTTGAACTGGAGATGTGCTGGGGATGATCTTGGGGATGAGACGGGGGATGGACTAGGGGTTAAGCTGTGGGATGGACTAGAGGATGTACTGGAGATAGATTAGGGGTTGATCTGAAGGATGGAATAGAGGATGAGCTGGAGGAGGATGGACTGGAGGGTGGACTGAAGGATGAGCTGGAGGGTGGACTAGAGGATGAGCTGGAGGATGGACTAGAGGATGAACTGGAGGTTGGACTAAAAGATGAGATGGAGGATGGACTAGAGGATGAGCTGGAGGATGGACTAAAGGATGAGATGGAGAATGGACTAGAGGATGAGCTGGAGGTTGGACTAGAGGATGAGCTGGAGGATGGACTAAAGGATGAGATGAAGGATGGACTAAAGGATGAGATGAAGGATGGACTCGAGGATGAGCTGGAGGATGGACTAGAGGATGAGCTGGAGGATGGACTAGAGGATGAGCTGGGAGATGGAATAAAGGATGAGATGGGGATAGACCAGAGGATCAGCGTGGGGATGAGCTGAAGTAAGACTAGGAAGTGTGATAACCTAGGGGTTGAGATGGGCGTTACTGCAGGATGATTGGGAGGGTTGGACTAGAGGATGAGATGGGGGATGAGACCAGGCAGGATTCAGGTATTCATGGGTGGACTAGGGGAAACACAGGATAGGTCAGGTTATTCCCAGCTGTTGTCTTGAAAATCCTTTCGGATTTTGTTCAAAGATCTGTCATAACACAGTGTCGCCAGTCCCCCCCCTAAAATATGTATATTTATACACAACATACTGCATATGGATGAATGTATGCACCATTTTTTATTGTGTATGTGTGTATTTACCTCTCCTGCAGGCCTGAGGAGTAATAGGACACATTTGGACTGCGTGTGCTTGTAGCTGGAGCTTTAGGGAAACGGGGCGGGACTGGAGGACTGGGGGTGGGCCCTCCAACATTAGCACAGCGGGGTGGAACCGGAGGAGCATTCAAAAACCGACACTCCTCCTTCACCTAGCAGGACAAGGGGAGATTAGTTAAGTTAAACTAGGTGAGTTCTAGAACATTCATCAACTTGTATTTTCAACGAGATGCATTCAACTAAACTGTTCAAACAGTCATCCCTGTCCTTTTTTCTCTCTTTTTGACCCAACACAATGAGTATCTCGGTCTGGAAATTCAACAGAATATGATGTAGCATTGTTTCTATGCAATTTTATACAATGTGAGTCAATATTATACAAACAGTTCAAGCTTGTGAATACATGTCACTTTTACGTAACCGTTACACAGTCACACAAAGTGCTCTCTGTGTGTGTGTGTGTGTGTGTGTGTGTGTGTGTGTGTGGCATTGCTGTCTCATCCCCTTGGTAACCCTTTTTCATGACTCACTAAAGAAATGAATACCAGATGGTAATTTACAGATGATGCTGAAATATTCTCAATACAGGGAATGTTATCTCCTAGTTTGGATCACTTCTTTTCCTCACCCCAGTTCTTGTCCGGTTCTAATTTTTCATGTAGCATAACAATAGCAAAACAATGTGCCGGTGTGTGTGTGTGTGTGTGTGTGTGTGTGTGTCCGTGTGTCCGTGTGTGTGTGTGTGTGAAGTTTTGCTCACATGGATCAGGAGTCCTGTGACGTCTGTTAATCTAAATAATATCTGTCTGCATTTCCTCCTCAGCCTTCTGAGAAAGCTGCCTTCCTGTCCAGATCCACCAGGGAGCGAGTGTGTGTGTGTGTGTGTGTGTGTGTGTGTGTGTGTGTGTGTGTTTTGGTTAACTAAATTACAGGACCAGAGCAGAAAATGTGCGTGGGAGCAAGGGAGCAAGCGGGAGAAGAGAAAGAAGTAGAGAGAGAGAGAAAGGCAGACAGGGCACAGAAAGGCCATAATTCCAGTTGTCAGAGCTGTAAGCGCTTCTATATAGCTGATGATACAGTAAAGTTTCAACTGCAATGTTTATTTGTGTGCGTGTGCATGTGTGTGTCTGTGTGCTCATGCTCTCTTCCCGTAAGTGTGTGGCCATTACTAGGCCTGTAAAAGCTGTATCAATTATTTAGTTCAGAACTGTGCAGCTTTACGACCCTTTAGAGATCCTGAAGTACTGTAGCAGAACATACATGACTCTGTGTGTGTGTGTGTGTGTATGTTTGTGTGTGTGTATGTGTGTATATGTGTGTGTGTGTATGTGTGTGTGTGTGTCCCAGGAGCCTTGACCTGTGTTCAAGTGATCTGCTGGTATCCATAATGACTCTTTAGATAAAAGAACATCAGAGGGCGAAAGAGAGAGAGAGGATGAGAAAAGGACATGAAGGAATAATAATAATAATAAGCGAAAGCCGGCACAGTCATAAATGCATCTTAAATCTTGTGTAAGGAAGAGCTATTGATTAATGAATAAACCCATGAATCTGCCTTACTGTAGCTCCAACTAACGGCTCCATCATCGTTACCACGGATGACGAGTGGCACTGTGGCTTTAAATCATCATATAATGTTAATCACTGTAACGTAACAAATGGAAATTGGATGCATAAACCTTTTCAGTGGTATGTTTCAAAGATTTACATAAGAAGCCAGTAAGGATCGGGTAATAACTTCCTTACAAGACTATCAGTAGTAGGACACGTTTATCACAGCCAACAATTTAAAAATAATGTGATTTAGGGCTGTGTCATTCAGTATTATATGATTATGAAAAAAATGAATGTTTTCAGGACTCAAACAGAGGCCACGCCTTCTTTACAGGGACTGACAGACAGAGGCCATGCCCCTTCACTAACTGATGACCCACAGTCCACAAACAGGAGAATGATGAGTCTACTCACAGCTTCTGATTTGGGCGGAACAGGGGGTGGAGTCGGTACTCGTCCTGCTTCCATCTGCACCATAGCAACGTGGGTGGAGCCTATTGTACCATCCAACGAGGAGGTGGAATGGAAGGATATGAGGTTGTGTTCAGCTTTCACTGTGCTTTCAGGAACCTCTGCATAGCTTCCTCCACTCTGATTGGCCCAAAGCTCTTCATAAGGAATTTCCTGTGTCTCTGTGGGCCAATCAGGGGTGACGTACTCTCGCTCTTCCCCTTCGCCCACCCCCTCCCTCTCTCCCTCACCTCCAGGGGGCGTTTGTGTGTCTCCCAGCGAGTCCCTGCAGCCTGGTGTGGGTGTCGGTGTGATGGCTCCGCCCCCGTACACGCACAGCGAAAGTCTCTGTGGCGAGAATACGGGATACACTCGTATCCTGCGCGGGCTCACACACTCTTCGGTCAGGTCCACCTTCACCTCTCGCACGGCTCGGGAATAATCGTCCGGGTCAAAGGTCTCCTGGCAACGGAGCGCGCTCAGCAGCACCGCCCGCTGGTAGACAGGGTCATCACGCAACAAACCATCAGGTAGCGTGAAACGCGGCATGTCATTAAGCAACAGGAAGTGAGAAGGCGTCACTTCCTGTTTGCGCAGGACACAGCAGAGCACCACGGTCCGGCTGACGATGGCGAGCAGCTTGTAGCGCTGGCCCTGGCGGATGGTGTGCTGGTCGTAGCGGCTGCGAGGTGGAGGTGGTGGATGTGGTGGTACAGCCACGTTGACGGGCAGCCGCACACGCTCAATGATGGTGCGCAGCGTATGCTCGCCAGCCTGCATGCGCAGCTCCAGCGGTGAGCGTGTGCAGAAACGGCCTCGGCACTGCAGCGGCAGCCGCACACTCTCCCGCGTCCGCTGGTTCAGGCAGATCAGACAGGGCAGCTTGGTGCGGGCGGGACGTCCTGAAGCCCCGCTCACTCTGCCCAGCCGTCGCAACAACACGGCAAGGCGTGACTTCTCGCGAGCAGATTGGACACAGAGCAGCTCAGCCCGGCCCATCGGAGTCAGCTCATCTCCCGCCTGCAGGGAAAAGTTATACACCTCGCTGTCCTCGCTGAACTCGCCCGACACCACCTGCAGAGCGAGAGAAAGAGAGAGGGGGGAGTGATCAATGACAAAAAAAAATAGACACAGAGGTAAAGATATACAGTAATTGAATGTGTATATAGTGAGTAGTGCAACTGAAACACTACCCAATAACACTTCCAGTAAAATTAAAGTAAAACTCATTACCACTTGGTGATATGAAACGATGTGATGTAGATGTGATGAGCTGTTTAACAGGCGATTATGCATTTACCTGACTGGAAGATCACTGGATTAATCAATCTATCCTAAGTACCAGTACACACACAATTCTCAATTCTACTCAATTCTGCATCAACATTGTATTTTTTTGGAATAGTTCTCATCACACACACCTCAAAAGGCACTTGAATGCTGCGCTAAATAGCAGAATAAACTGAAATACATACAAACTAAGCCCCAAGTGTACATTTAAGCCTTTAAACTTTAAGCCACGCCCCCTGCCTGAGACTGACACCAGTGTGTGTGCTGAGAAAGAAAAGGAATCGGTTTGTACATGGAGTTATGACCATTGTGATGTCCTTTTGTATTTTTTTTTAATAGAAAACAGTGTGTTAAAGCCCAACAGCAAGACTGTTTGTGACACTGAACAAATCCAGAAAGTGTGTGATGATTTAGATGATGTGAAACTAGTTTTTAGCTACGTGAAAAACTGAAGAAGCTAACAATCATGGCTGTGTTGGCTGATCGACTAGTTATTGAGTGAAGGAAAAAAATAATGTGTACATTTCATTTTTGTGTGAACGACTGCTTTAAAAATAGTCTTTTCCTCTTCAACGGTAACTAATTTTTGTGCCCAGGCTAATCGTGGTACTTAACGGAGATATGACTCGGCAGTATATTTAGCCACACTCAATTAAAATACATCTAAAACCTAATTATAGGTCATAAAGTTTAGATTGCTGGTAAACAGAAAACGCAGCAAATGGACCAGCAAGGCCATTATTCCACAGACACGGAGACGGGCCTGGGAAGGCAGAACACACACACACACACACAATTACAGTCGTTATAAATAACGGCTGGCTGAAATGTGTCTGCATGTGCAGAGTTTAAAGAAACTCAACCCCATTCATCAAGTGAGGAGTGCAGGAGGCTGTGAGAAACTGCCAGACTGAACTAGAGGAAAGAGGACAAACATGACCTCACACACACACACACACACACACACAGAGGGAGAAATATCAGCCCTGTGAGGGTGCTAGGTTTTGGAATGTGGACTCTTTCTTTTTTAAAGACACACACACACAAACACACACACACACACACACTTCCCTAAGTCATCATGAGTTATTATAAGTTATTGTAAGCCTCTCTCTCTGACACTCCATCAGAAACGGGAAATAGGATTTGTATAGTTACAAGAACACTGTTGCTAGGCAACCAGGAAACATGAATATGAACACCAAGCACATGCTAGCCGCTAACTTAGCAATCCGACATTGGTTCTCTCTACACAGCCCTGCTCAAACGGCACTTACATCCCATAAGAACTCTGAAAAAATCTCCAAAGCAACTACAAATCACATTTCCTCGGCATGATGGACTGAAAGCTGACGTGTAAAAGTAGACGGCGTTAGCAAAGCTGCTTATGAACACAGTCAGAAAACAGCATACTGTATCTAGCGAAGCTATTAGCTAGAGCTAATCAGTTGTAGTGTAGCAATTGCATTCGTTGTACACGAAAAAATGAACCCTTTACCAAATTTCTGCAACAAGTTGACAATTTTTTTTAGGTTGAATTGTCGTCACAATATATATTTGTAGTCTATCAAGTTCTGCTTCATGTTCGGTGGTTGGGAAAAAAAAGATAAATGTCTTTTCCAGCAGTGTTATTGTTTTTACAGCTAATTTGGATTTAGCATCAATTGTATCATTTTTTGATGAAAGAAAATACGATTTTTAGTAATATTTTACTTAAAAGTAATCTGGTTAGTTGTAGTCTAGCTTTAGTTGACAGTCTTAAAGGAGTAATAAAATTAAAAGGCAGTAAAATCCTTTCTATTTTTACATACACACTACTTCTAGCTAGACAACATTTTTTATTAGCTATTATTATCAGCTAGTTTTATCTTATTTTGTGTTCATTCTAGTCTAGATTTACCTGACAAAAAACAGCAACTTTACTCAAATAAAACCGAACAGTTTAGTTAAAAAAAAAAAAAAAAAAACTAAAGATTTTAGCTATAATTTCTAATTAGCAGAAAGTTTTGGGTTTGGTTTTTTTTTTCGATCAAAGTTGTAGCTTCAATGTGGTTAACTCCTGTTCCTGTGTATCTTGTGGTTTAGCTAGCTATATTTAACCTCAACAAATTAAATGACGAGTGTAAACTTTTCATGACATATCAGTTGTATGTGCCAAGTGAAAAACTTTACTGCGTTAATCGTTTTCATTGTACTGGACATCAGAAATGGGGAAAAAAACATCAAGAATATCAACAGATGTATCAGATGTATTGATAAATTTCTAATAAAACACTTCTTAAATCTTTGACTGCTAATGTAACTTGAAACATGAGTTTCGCCATATTGTTAAACGTTAACTTTGTGTCACAGGGTGTGAACTCTGGGCTGTGCAAAATGTTCAACTATGGGCGTAGTCAGTTCCATAACAGAGGGTTGTTTTTGTGGATTTGAAGATTTCACTCTCTTGTGTATAGCTAACCTTCATGCTGAATGTGATCGGCTCCATGACGAACACTCGATCAGGGAAAGTTCCGGCGATTTCCTCCACGCTCACAAAGTACTGAACCGGCTCCCGGACATCCCGGTCCTGATCCAGCAACTTAAACTTTCCTACAGAGAGAAGGAGAATGAGATGTGAGAAAAGAAAGGCTGGAGGTGGTTATACTTACAGCTCAGCATACTCGAAGACAAGTACACTGGATACCTGATGTACTGATGGAACTGATGTATTAGTAAAATACAGCTATAGAGCATACTTCTATTTATACTATACTGTATGTACAGTTCAGTCAGAAGACATGAATATCATGGCAATTTTGGGCTTTCAATGATTTCTTTTTCTGTGGCAGAATGATTGTACATTATACATCTTTAACAGAAAAACAAACAAGAATTTGGTGCACAAGTTTTAATTTATTTGGGGTTTTCTGAAAGGGTCAAAAATATACATATAGCACACCTAATATTTGGTTAAATGTCCCTTAGCAAGTTTCACCTTGACCAGATGCTTTTGGAAGCCATCAACAAGCTTCTGGCAGAAGCCAGACAGATAGATAGATAAACAGAGAGACAGACAGATGAGAAAACAGAGTAGCTCTATAACCTGTTGAAACATAAAACTGCATGAAAAAGTGAGAGGCGGAGAGGGAGAGATATCGTCATTCTTTCTGAGCTCTATAGAAACCTCTCATATTCACTCTGTCTCTCTCTCTCACACACACACACTCACAAACACAGAGCTTCTCTTAAATCGGGGGCCCGGGTGTATTTGTTTCCTAGCAACACTGCTTTATCCCTGCCAACACACACACACACACACACACACACACACACACACACACACACACACACACTGGTCCGTCTCTGCTGGTGGAGATTCCTGCAGTCACTCTGTTCTGCTGAACCTTTAAACAATCCGACGTTCTCTACGCACACAGCTTTGTACATGACTGCAATAAACTTTAGGAAAAATCCAGACAGACTGGAGAAACCTTTTAGTAAAGTCTCATGCACTCCAACTCCAACAAATTCGCTCGACACCACAATCACATCTACTTCCACATCTTTAGAAGAACGCATTAGGTGAACTGTCCCAAGAAACACACGTGTCTCTTCAGGATCAGGATTTCAAAAATTTCTGAATCATATTTTAATACAGGAATGATGATGCTAAACTTGTTTTTATTTTCTTCAATTCTCTGGGTCCTAATTAGCACAGTTTACCTAACTCACAATCACAGTCACTTCCTGTTCTGGATCGATCATCTGTTTCTTTCGTTACCTGCTTATCCTGTGTTCAAAGCCATGTTGCTTTGACATCATTTGCTGAACTTGGAGGGTTTTTTAAATCTAGTTGCGTTTCAATTTTTAGCCAAACGCAGCGTTAGCTCTTAGTCACTTCCTGGTTTGACCATTACTCCGCCCCTTCACCTGTAGGTCTCTCATTACCCTGTGCAACCATGTGCAACTGTGTATATATACAGCGCTTCCCTGCCTCAGTCCTTCATCTTACTTTCTCCTGAATCATGGATGTTCCTGTTCTCACCTGTGCCACCTGTCCACAGTACCTCCCTGATTTATACTTCGCTGAAACATTCCTGGGGTTTGCCGTCTATTTTGTCCGCTGTTTGCTCCTGTAGCGACCGCTCGCGTGGTGTGAAGGTTCAGGCAACATGATTTTCTCAATCTGCTCGAGATCACGGAGACTCCAATATTTTCAAGCAAGTTTGATTTTCTCTGTGTAAGGCAAACCCCTTTGTGACGAGTAGCAAGTACAGACATGAGAAACAGCAGATCCCATGCAGCAGATCCCTGAATCCAGTTTATCAGCCATCTATTTGTGTGGCAGAGCAAGGATATTGTTTTTCCCAAATGGTTGTTCTGGAACAGTAAAAATAAAAACAAACACAATTCCTGGCACTGCACAGTATAAAAATAGCTACATTTTTTGCACTATAGCTCCAGTTCTCTTTGCAGAACAGACATCATATCTCCACAACCAATCCTTCCTCCACATTTTCTCTTACTTCTCGCTTCCACATGATAGACATGTTTATTTCCGTGAGAAAGTGGGAATTGGGGATCTGGCGTGCTTCGGTGGAGATCTCTCCAGGTGAAAGATCACACAGTGTATGAGCTTTGTCTGTGAGCGATCATTTAGCATACACACCATTACGTCCACCAAACAACTCGTGTAGTGTGTGTAGGATCAGCGATTCTGAGATTTTGAACGTCATGTTGTGTGTACTCGGCTTTACACCCGATATCCTGCTTACACATTACACAAATGCTGTTGTTCATAATATTAGCTCTGCAGTGGCTTTGAGGTAGTCGAGCATGACTGAGATATTGTTTAGCCATTGAAGTCCACACATATATATGTATGGTCATGTCCTGTTACCTGTTTTCCTCTTCTAAGTCTGGCTTAGCTAACAGTCCTTCTAGGATAACGTTATCATCTTATAGTGTTATAGCATGTCAGCATTTTATTTAAATAGAGAAAAAATTAACTCCTACTACTTCCTGTTTACTATCCCGCAAACAGTCATCTGCTCAGGAAAAAGCAGCACAAACCAAGCTTCAACGTGAGCAAAGAAAAGAATTCAACTGCAGGAACAGGCTGAACTTTGTGTTTGTGTGTGTGTGTGTGTGTGTGTAGCAGGAACAATGTTCAGGAGACCATTTGTAATCCCTTTTTTCTTCTTTTTGTCTGGCTGTCTCGCTCCGTTTCCTTCACCGTCTCAATGTCTCAGTGTCTCTATTTGAGAACCAGTCTCTATGGACAGCTTATCACTCACTCACACACACAGACTCCAGAACAAGATTTTCAGAAGGCAATGATGAGATTTACACACACATACGTCTGCACACAGTTACACACACACACACACACACACACACACACACACACACACGAGTGAGTGTTCGTGTCCGACTGAGGGTCAGCGTGTTAGCTGGGAGCAGATGGAGAGTAACGTGAAAGTGTTTAGCTAGTTGACTACAACAGATGGACTCTGTGTGTGTGTGTGTGTGTGTGTGTGTGTGTGTGTGTGTGTGTGTG
>JAOTRR010000027.1:1216306-1227671 GCA_028570945.1 Gogo arcuatus | reverse complement strand
TGAGTGAGTGACAGTGAGTAAATGAGTGAGTGAGTGAGTGACAAAGTGAGTAAATGAATGAGTGAGTAAATAAATGAGTGAGTGAGTGACTGAGTAAATGAGTGAGTGAGTGAGTGACAAAGTGAGTAAATGAGTGAGTGAGTGACTGAGTAAATAAATGAGTGAGTGAGTGAGAAAGTGAGTAAATGAGTGAGTGAGTGAGTAAATAAATGAGTGAGTGAGTGAGTGAGTGACAAAGTGAGTAAATGAGTGAGTGAGTGAGTGAGTGAGTGAGTGTGACAGTGAGTAAATAAATGAGTGAGTGAGTGAGTGAGTGACTGAGTAAATGAGTGTGAGTGAGTGAGTGAGTGAGTAAATAAATGAGTGAGTGAGTGAGTGAGTGAGTGAGTGAGTGAGTGACAGTGAGTAAATAAATGAGTGAGTGAGTGAGTGAGTGTGACAGTGAGTGAGTGAGTGAGTGAGTGAGTGAGTGACAGTGAGTGTGACAGTGAGTGAGTGAGTGAGTGAGTGAGTGAGTGAGTGAGTGAGTGAGTGAGTGAGTGTGACTGAGTGAGTGAGTGAGTGAGTGAGTGAGTGAGTGACAAAGTGAGTAAATAAATAGTGAGTGAGTGAGTGAGTAATAAAGTGAGTGAGAAAATGAGTGAATGAGTGAAGGTGTGAAAGTGTAAAAAAAATCACCCAGTTTTAATATGATTGTTGCATATAGTTAGCCTTTTTTTAAATTTATTTTCAATAAAGTTTCAAACTCTGAGGAACTAAATATTTCTGGAACTTTCTTGAATGAGAACTTTGTGACCACACTACAGAAACCATGATCATTATATAAAATAACAGCTGTGGAGCAAACCGAGCGACAGCGGTGGCATTTCATGCAAATATAATGTTACCAATAATTACAGCACTGCAGCAACTACGTAAAACACTCAGTCATTCACTAAAGCTTGAATTTAACCAATCAACAACATTTAGTGCAGTAAGCTCCACCCCTAACAGTTTAGAGAGCACAAAAACTCTGAAGCAGAAACTGAGAAGATCTCTTGAGCTATGGGCCAGGAACTGAAACTGGTCCTCTGATGGAAATGGTGTCTTTTGCTCCTGAGTTCCTGAAATGGTTCCTGAGACTAGTGTGTGAAGCTCCACTGTACTAGAACCTAACCTTTTACTGTATTTATATACAAAATATCTTAACTTTTGTTTTTGGTGTAAAAGCATGAGCTAAACAATGTAAAATAAATGTTAATGTACTTTTACGTTTGTGTCACGTGTTGCTTGCACATGCTCAGTAACACCAATAGTGCTCATATTAATAGCTTATCAAATTCATAATTCTGTTTCTGGATAATTCATTATTTATACTAGGCTTATTACATGTTATTAAGGAGTTGTTACTATATTATAGCTGTATTACTACAGCAATCATGTTGCTTCACTACCATGTATATGAGACTGTTGGGGGTGTGGCTTAAAGTTTGAAGGTGGATTTGTGATGATAATATGGTTCTAGTTACGAATCATATTAGCGAGCCAATGTTGAGGCGAGTGTGCCATGGTTTAGACGTTACTTGTTTATTATGCATTAGCTATATTAGCCTTGTAACTGATCAACTACATTTGTAGAGATGGTGTGTTTGGAGTCGTATTTTTACAAATTCTTATACTGCTATATATTACTGCAGAGTTCCGGAGGTTATTTGGAAATGAGAGCAAACTAGCCTTGTGATAAAGCAGCTAGCTACAATACAAGCTACTAAGAAAACATCTAAGGAAAAGTGTCTAATGCCACTGAAGCTGCTTTGTCAAATTGAGGCAAATTAATCTTCACGTTTTCATTTTAACATGCAGCTAAAACATTCATGCTTAGTGCAGTGTTTGCCATAACAAAGAGACTTTTCTATTTGTAAAACACTCTTAGTAAGAAGCAGATAGCATTAGCTAGCTATAAAACAACTATCATTAAAAACAAACATGACTCACGCCACGACTCTTGGTCTCGGTTGCCAGGGTTAAGTTTTCTACACAGAATTGAGTTAGCTTTGGAAAAAAGGCTGCGAGTGGAAAAGCAGGCAAGATCATGTTTTTAAGCAAACAAGCAAATTAAATTGATTTAATGTTAGCAAACAAAGGGGAAGTGAAAGTCTAGATAGTGTGTCTATAAGGTACAGAGCCATATTTGTTGCAAGATATATACTACAGAGATTGAGGAAAAGGAGGATTGTCAAGTATCTGTACCAAGTGATGATTAAAAAAAAGCATATTGCAGACGCTGCAAATTGGAAAGGCGTGCACACCACAGTGAACTTGTTTCCCTCTGAAAAAAAAGAAGACAAAACCATCTCCCTTTTCCAAATTCTTTCGGCTAGTTTCAGATATTTTTTGTTAAGCGGTTGGAAAATGTTTCTGAGATCTGGCAACCGTGATATTGGTTCAGATTGAAAAATATCTAAAAAATATCTAAAAAAAATGCTTGGTACTAGGAATGTTATATTATTTTGAATTATATAGCTCGGGTACTGCGACGCTACTAAAAATATAGTTAAGCTAGTAACATCGCATACTTGTATGTATGTGTAGCTAGCTACTCTGTGAAACTGAAAAGTATTTTTTTATACATTAACAAGTAGCTGATTTTTAAGTCTTCAAGAATCATAATATGATCCCAAATTCCAACATGATGCTAAATTGGTGGTTATAATCCTTGTACAGCTAGCTGCATTAGCCTTATAAAGTTACAGAGGCAAAGTACACACTTGGCTGATTTGTCGTGTTCGTAAACCTGGTGAAGATCTGATTTTCCCGTAAATTTCTCCATTCAGTCGTCTCTCCTTTTGACTCATGTTGCCTAAAACTTGGATCTTGTCGTCGCGCTCGTCCTTGTTAGTATGCAGCGCACTCGGACACGGATCAGCACATTTCCATATGAAAGGCTGTGCATCACTTTTGGGACACAACAGCCACTTTGTCACCTTCGCCAAGAGCCAGATCAACTATTTACACCATCAGCTTCACTCGGAAACTCATTACACCTCATCTTTAAAGTACACACTCTCTCTGTTTCCCTGCACATTATAAACAGGGAAGATCATTTCATCACTCATAAGAGGACTTTCTTATGCTGCTGTTGGCGCAGCAGCGTTTTATTAAAAATCATTTTTAAAAGCTGGCAATAGGGTAGAGATTGAACACTATGGTAAAGGTGTTCGAAAATTGAATTGGGAAGCTTTAATGCTACACTCTCAGAAATAAAGGGGAAGAAATAAAGAATTGTACCTTTAACCTGGGAAAGCGCATCATCTTTAAGTAGCATGTACAAAATAGTGGTCCTTAAGGTCCAAATATGCAACTTAAATATATTTGTTTAAAGTTTTCAGGTAAAAGATACACACTAAAGGTACAAAACATGATGGTTGACTCAGCAACAAGAGAAAAAAATGCAGTTCGAATCCTTGATTTCTGTATTACAAAACATCACTCTTAATATCCTAAAAGTCTTAAAAAGTTGATTTTTTTTCAAAATATAGCCTATAAATATAGGCGAAATGGTCATCAGATCAACGTGGTTTGATTTTCTTGAGAATATATATGTATATATGTGTATAAAATGTATATATGTGGTCATGAGTGATGTGCTTATTCAAATATCAATAACTGAATTAAAGCCATGATAGAATTGGAACTGAACTGTAGCGACACTGCTCTGATCTGATTATTTTTGCAGTTAGGAGTCACAGTCCGATCCGTAACCTCTGAGAAAACCGTACTGAGTCTGTATCAAAAAGTTTAAAAAATATCAATGTATACGCTATATATATTTCTAGTTTTGCCTTTTCTACCTGGTTTAGTTTTCAGAGAGAAATAAGCCTCAGATCGACTGGATGTTCCTGATTTGCATATTTTAATTGCCGAAATATTATGACCCTACACAATATCGGCGTCCCAGAAACAAATAAAAGTCATTCAATAATTCGCTGCTAAACTTGAGTGCTGTGTTTCTTAAAATCCTTCTTGAATTCCGAACCATAACCTCTGAGAGTGTGTTACGAAACATCACACTTAATAACGTACAGTAATGGGTTTCACAAATAGGTACGTTTATGTACATGGTGTATTTATTATTTTCCCTCAGACATGGTTCATCATAAAGTTTTTAACTGGACCAGAATGGTTTAGTTTTAAGAGACGATATTGTTATCGGTAGTGTTGTGAAAATTTTTATTGCATAAATATCGCGATGCTACACAGTATCACTGGAGGAAGGAGGGGGGGGGGGGGGAACCCTTCTCAGCATTTCACTATAAGATGAAACTATTCAGTAAGTAGTAGGTTACATCCAGTTACAGTATTTTAGCACACGGTAACATTCCAAAGTGTAACCTCTAAGAAAACCGGTTCAGAAGTTTGCACGGCCGATCTCACTTCGGTCATTTATACCAACGTTATGAAGCGTCATGAAGCGTTATGAGCAGGTTTGCCTACCGGCGCTGAGCTTCACCAGTGTGGGCAGGCGGAATTTGCCCACCACGGCGTCCAGGGGCAGCGACACTGCGCTCCACGAGAGCTCCGAGATGCTCGCGGACAGTTTCTCCATCTCTCCAGCATCATCACCGGGGAAGCGGCACGGGGGCGCGCGCGCGCGTGGGGACGAGGTTCCGGTGGCGGGGGCGCGCGATTCCAGCTCTTGCAGAAGCGCCGCCGTCGGTTCTCACCACGCGCACAGAGGAGAAGAGTGTGAATGAAGAGAGAGAGAGAGAGAGAGAGAGAGAGAGAGAGAGAGAGAGAGAGAGAGAGGTGCCCCCTATCTGTAGCTCCGCCCCTTCACTTCTCCAGCCTGCGTGCGCGCACACAGTCTCCGTTTGCGCTTCCTTTGCGCTTGCGCGCGCACAAAGCCTTGATACCCAGATGTAAGTCACTGTGGTGGTATTTTACTAAACTGTCTCATTCTCACCCCTGTTCTGCATAATGTGGAGTTCATTTAATGATTTTTTTAAATTACAGTAATTAAAACTAACTAAAGTGTCGAATTTAACTAATTAAAAAAATCATTATACTGATTTATGTTCCTCTCTAGACTGTTTGCTTATGTCTTTGATATACCTTTACAAAATATAGAAAGAAAATTTCTAAAGAAATAAAAAATGAACACCTTAGAATTCTTTTTTTTTTTAAAAATGAACATGAGATTTCTTTACTCTCAGCTGCATCAAGCAACTGTCTGAAACTGCGAGATTTTTGTACGTGGCAAAGATATTTCTATTTAAAAAAATATTTTTAATATAATTTGTCAAAAACGTTAAATATTTAAGGCTGGAAGTTTAACTATTTTTGCTTAGAAACATTGGATTTATTATTATTATTATTATTATTATTATTATTATTTCAGGTAGTATTTGGGTAAGTTTAACTTTTTCATTTAGCCTAATAAAAGTGAAAATCATTTGGAACTTGCTTCAAGCTTTTGCAATGAAAGTGCTTGAGAGAAGTTCCATGATTTATTTGTCATCATATAAGAGGATGTGGTCAGCATCAAACAGGAAGTTGGCCCCACAAAATCTGGGATAAGAAAAATGACGTGCTTTTTTATGTATAAGGTTATACATTTGTTGTGACTAACATACTCTATATACAGTATTTGTGAGACATACGTTCTGTATATCCAGTTCATATCCAAATCATGTTTACAGTTTAATCCTTTTCAAGATGCTCAGGATTACTAAACACGTATGATTCAGGTTAAATCAGTGTCGGCTCGTCCAGGGGGCAGTGAGGCAGAGCCCCACCATTTATATCATCCGTTCAACAACTATTCATCTTTATCATTCTACCTCTTTTTAGTCACTAATGTTTATTAAAATGCTACTATTTGAAAGATAAAAGTCAATATTACATTGATTTGCATGATTGCCCCATTTAGCTCAATAGAGTCATTATTGCACTATAACAATTTCTAATAGAGGCACACTGGGGCAGGAATCACGCTTCCCCATGCCCTAATACTCAGCGGCCACCAAGATCTTGTTTTATAGCAAATAATCAGAATTAACCCTGAAAAACTTCCACAAAGTCTAAATGCAGACGGTGTGTCTATGATGTACAGAACCATTTCTATTGTAAGATATATTGCAAAGAATGGGAGTGGGAAAGGGGGATTATGGAGTGGATTACATCCGTACACAAGAAATGCGTGCGCACCACAGTGACCTTGTTTTCTTTACAAAGCCTGAGAAAAACATGTCTTCCTTTTCCACTTCCCAGATTTTTTGGGCTAGTTTCAGGCCTTTTGGTGGTTTTTGAGATGTAGCTGGACTGGAAATTTTGCAGAAACCTGTTAACTTTGGTTACCCATATTGGTGCACCTTGTTATCGATGGGAAACACACCTGCTGTATCGAACACAGTTGAACAAAGATACATCTAAATCCATTCAAAGCTAACTTTTTGCTGCTAAACTGTATGCTGGATGACTATGTTGTTGACTCTCAGTTGCCTATTACAGAGTAAAAACTCACCAGATAGCAACCTATAGCATAATTCAAGTGCGACAGCCTCGGAGCTTAATTTTGTTTGAGGCTATGACATTATTAATGCCAGTCTGTCGACCAGTAGTCTTAAAGGGAATGAAAAGTAGTTCAGTGAGGCGTCAGTATTCTGGACCATTAATACAGTACTTCTGCAAATAGGACAGCTTTAAAGTTAAATTACATTTTAAGATTTTACTGATGTCTAGTATAACAATACTACATTCCCTGTGTGAAAAATGTTTTGTTTTGAAATCATTTTCTCACACATGAAGTTAAACCTATGGTGAAGTGAATCCTTAATCCAGGCCAAAAGTTTACGATGACTATTATTTGCTATCTGCTGAGATTTTAAAGATAAATCACAACATGGTGGCTTTCAAAACCAGTTTTAATTTGAAAAACAAATAAATAAAAAATTGAACAATAATACCAGTTTATACATGACTGGCAAGTGGAATTTATTAGCCTAGTTTAATGTTTTGCGAGCAGGAAAGGAATACTGAAGTGTACAGATTAGGCTAGCACTTAGTGTTTTTTAAACTGTTTTGGTTCATTATCTTTAAAAAATAAAAAACACTCAGGTCTAATTGTTTATTATTTTTTTTTAACCTGTTGTAGAAGCTAGCTACATGCTAGCTTTTTGAGAGAATACTGTTGCTAGGCAACTGGAAGCATGGAACTGCATCATACTTGACACTTGAATGATTTAGCTAGCAAGCTTAACCTTAACCTTAAATCTTATAAATAAACAGTTTAAAGGCAAAAAGACAGTTAAAGTGACATAAAACCATAACATTTCCCTCAGATATACTGTTAAATCACAACGAAAATACTCGGTATGACTTAAAATTGCACACACAATATTCACACAACCAGAAATCCATGGATTCCACCATTGTGGAAAAAAACAAAAACCGTTAAACCATCATAAAAGTTTGATTTTTTTTAAAGTGGTAAATATCACAAAGGCGATTCATTCATATTAAAATTTCACATAAACCTGTTTGTGTGTGGCATTAGTGTTATGTTTTGTCACACTGTGATTCTTACATATCCATATTGTCCTTCTAGAAGTTTCTGAAGTACAGTGTTGCAGGCAGCTACTGGACATGGACTCCATTTTGATTAACACTCTGGTGTACTCAGTTATCCTGCTTAAAGGATGAGTTTGATATGTTTGTTAATTAAATCAGTAATATTAGTCAATTATGGGGGGAAATATACTATGTTATATGAATTGTAATAGCTTTTGTTCAAAAGTTCCCTTTAAAATGAAGGATTAAAATAAAAGATGCATTTGCAGTCTGTTTATTACCTGAACTCAGGAGTGTTTCTAGGGACTAGAAGTTTCTAGAAGTTCTCACGTGGTGGACTAATGCAATCAGCAGTCCTCAGGGGCCCCCTGCAATTGCCTCCCCTGCTTGAACTTACCTCAGATAACCTTGAATGATTTCGCACTTTACTGTAAGGATATCAGGGTATAAATCTACCACCAGGATTGAAGCACAGGTAAACTAATAACACACTACACAAGTAAAATAATCATTAATTGTGAAAATGTCAGAACTTCTAAATAATCTCTCACCTACCTCACATAAATCAAGAGATGATAAGACTCACATAGTCTGAAGATTGTTCTTCTTTCAGCCACTAGGTGGCACCAAGGTGTCGTTTGGAGCAGACTGATGACTCCAGCCTTTAATAAACAGGCATTTTCTAGGCATCATGGATTACTTTGTTATTTAGTCAAGTTTGAGAAGTTAATGTTTTGTACGGGCAAGTACTGCTCAAAATTATATTAATAGATTTATGACAACTTATACCACAGTGCTATTGAATCCTGGATTCTGATTGGTCAGAAGGTGTTGATTCATTTTCTCTAACAGCAGCTCTGACAATAGTGTAGGTTTCTACAGTCGGATCCACAAGTATTTGGATAGCAGCACAATTTTCATAATTTTGCCTCTGTGCACCATCACAATGGATTTCAAATGAAGCACAGATGTGATTTAAGTGTAGACTTTCAGCTTTAATTCAATAGGTTTAACAAAAAACACCACATTAACCGTTTAGGAATTCCAGCCTAACCAGTCCCTGCATTTTCACAGGCTCAAAAGTAATCAGACAGTTGACTGAAAAGCAGTTTCAGAGCCAGGTGTGGCCTGATTCCTTGTTATTTCATGACAAATTAAGTCGGATTTGATTCCAAGTGTTGAATTTGCATTTGGCTGCTGTTCATGGGAACTCTCAATATGCAGTCCAAAGAGGTGTCGATGCACCTGAAGGAGGCCATCATTAGGCTGAAAAAACAAAACAGACCTATCAATGACCTATCAGAAAATTGAGGAGTGGCCAAATCGACAATTTAGTACATCTTTAAAAAGAAGGAACGCACTGACAAGCTCAGCAACATCAAAAGGCCTGGAAGACCACAGAAGACAACTAAAGTGGATGATCGGAGAATTCTTTCCTTGGTGAAGAAAAACCCCTTTGTAACATCTAGCCAAGTCAAGAACACATTCGCGGAGGTAGGCCGGTCATTGTCAAAGTCTGCAATCAAGAGACACCTTCCCCACACCACTGGTAGACTTTGCTAGAAAGCCTGCCCAGTTCTAGAACAAGACTTGGAAAGATGAAACCAAGATTAACTTGTTCCAGAATGATGGGAAGAGTACGGAGAAGGAGAGGAAGTGCTATGCTTTGAATCATGAGCCCATCATGTGTCAAACATGGTGGACGTGGACATGTACGGCTGCCAACGGGACTAGCAAAGACCTGGCAAAGCATCTCAAGGGAGGAAATGGTTATTGACACAATTACAGTAGTTTGTCCAATTACTTTTGAGCCTATGAAAATTGAGGGGCTATGTAAAATTAAAGCTGAAACTCTACACTTCAATCACATCTTGATGGCTTCAATTCAAATCGATTGCAGTGGTGTTCAGAGGCCAAACTGAAAACTGTCACTGTCCAATTATTTTTGCACCCAACTGTATTACTGCACTCTTTATAAATCATTTCCGTAGAAACAGCTCATGCACAGGGATTTTTATGGTGGACGCTTCGTTAACAATGCCAAGTAATCGCTGATATTTTTGTGTTTTCTCTAAGGACATATTTAACATTTACAGAACGAGTTTCGAGTGTCAGGGGTAAAACTAAATTTTTATGACATCTTCAGGAGAGAGGAGTTTATGCTTTGTGGCTTCTCTGTAACATGACAAGCTGTGTCTTATGAATTAACTTCACTACAGAGGGAGGAAAGAAAGGAGAGGCTGGTGAGGGGGAAAGTGTTTATAGCTGCAATAAGGAATGAGAACTTGTTTCACGGATGTTCCACACCATTAAAAAAATGGATTTATATATTTTTTTAAAAATTGTTTGCTATTTAACAAATAAAACTATTTATTAACAAATTGCTGCAGGATGAGGAATAAAACATTTCAAGTCAGGTTATTATTGGAAAATAATCAATCAATTTCAGGATGCTCAAAGTATCTACACTTCATCACACCAACATTGATTATTTTCCATACAGCTGCATGACTGTTATTTCTTACATGGTAGCTCACTTTTTACCTCGATATTGTTTCACAGCCCAGAAAAAAAAATAGACAAACATGTAACTTAAACAAGCTTATTTTTAATGGATCTGGGGGGAAAAATAAAATTAAAAAAATGTAAATTTCCAAACAGAACTACACCCCACCCCCTTTGCATGAGCCGTGCAGCCACTTTTCTTCTTGCTGCACAAAATGCACAAGTCTTTAAAACCAAAGAAAAAAATGGCATGCAGGAGAAAGAGGGGACAGAACAAAGGCGACAAAAAAAATTTAAACATTCAAACAAAAAATGTGAAGTTATTCAGAACATAAATGCCATTCTCTTCAGTTCAAACAATGTTGGTGTGTGTTCTGGCAAGTTTGGTGGTATCGTGTGTGTGTGTGTGTGTGTGCGCGCGAGCGTCTTATGGTGGATGGGAGGTTCGACCTTCCGGCTCCATGTTAAGGCACCAGACAAAAGAAATTTAAAAAATAATAATAACCAAAAAAAGTGAACAAGATATGAGACACAAAACTCCTTACACACTAACCGGCAAGTCATTTAAACAGAAACCCAACCACCAATCCAGAAACTGTACACGGTCATGAGCGCTTGGGTCATTCAGCTCTTTTTTTTCTTTTTACACTGATGTCTTAAAAAAAAAAAAAAAAAAAAAAGTCCAGAAGGTTCTGACGAACCCTCACATGTCAGATTTCATGTTTATTTAAAAATGTAGTGGTGAAGCATTCTGTTGTTGGTTTTCCTTTCTTATTTCAAACCTTTAAAATAAATGACAGGAAACATGACAGGATTTCTCTTTTTATCTATACAACTGTTTTTCGTCATCAGAAATAAAAACTGTCAGCAAGCAGGTGTGAGCAGAAAAAACGCAGGAAAGAGGAGAGAGAGAGATGGATGGTGAAAGTGCAACAGGAGGAAGAGTTAGATAAAGTAGGAGGAAACGAGTGTAAGATGAGACAGAAGAGAAGAAATTGCATGTGTAGGCGTGTGTGTGTGTGGACACGTGCTCGTGAATGTGTGTGAGAGAGAGAGAGACTGTTCAACTGCAACACTTGGTCTTCCATCCTGTGACTCCGCCTCCAGAGCTGATGTCGACATTTTCACTGTTGGGCTCTTTTACAGGTGTCTGGAACAAACACACACACCCACAAGGTGTCGTCAGACCCCGCCTCCTGACACTAGAGCTAGCTAACTAGCTAGCATGTTTAATGAGATTCCGCAGTAAAGTCAGAACACTCAGAATTACATCATTGTTATATCCCCCCCCCCCCCCCCCCCCCCCCCCCCC
>JAOTRR010000027.1:1200420-1210934 GCA_028570945.1 Gogo arcuatus | reverse complement strand
CACACACACTCGCTCTCTCACACACACTCGCTCTCTCACACACACTCGCTCTCTCACACACACTCGCTCTCTCTCACACACTCGCTCTCTCTCACACACTCGCTCTCTCTCACACTCTCGCTCTCACACTCTCGCTCTCACACGCTCTCTCACACGCTCTCTCACACGCTCTCTCACACGCTCTCTCACACGCTCTCTCTCTCACACTCGCTCGCTCTCACTCTCTCTCACGCACACTCTCTCACACACTCTCACACCCTCACGCACTCTCTCACACCCTCGCTCTCTCTCGCGCGCACCCTCTCTCTCGCGCACCCTCTCTCGCGCGCCCTCGCACGCGCACCCTCTCTCTCGCACACCCTCTCTCTCGCACACCCTCGCGCACTCACACACACACTCTCTCTCTCACACACTCGCTCTCTCTCACTCGCGCACACTCGCGCACACACTCTCTCGCTCTCTCACACACACACACTCACACACTCTCTCTCTCTCACACACTCTCTCACACACACTCGCACTCTCACACGCGCGCTCTCACACAGACACGCGCTCTCTCTCTCACACACACGCTCTCTCTCACTCACTCACACACGCTCTCTCACTCACACTCTCTCTCTCCTCACGCTCACACACACACACACACACACACACACACACACACACACACCAGTCCCATTACTGAGCTGTCTGATTTTCACACTGCACACACCTGAACAGAATAAAAACGAACACACACACAGGCTGTCATTTGTAATATTCTCAGTGTGGACAGAGAACCGGAGCGAGAGATCCAGAAAGGAAGAACTTGAGTGTACAGAAGGAGTATAGACTAACATCAGTGAGAACGTTCTCATGCTCAGGAACCTCACATCCAGAAACAAAACACAGGAGAAAAGATCCAGTCTTACAGTCATGTGACCTTACTCCTAATCCAAAAACACACACAGCTGCAGATGGGGTGGGACTGACTATTAGATGATATGCATAACATTCAGCCAAAGAATGAGTCACTCTTACACAATACAAATCACAACACACACAGGGATAAAGGGCAAGTTCCTGTAAGTGAGTGAGAGGACAAAGAGCTGTAAAGTGACGAGGTCAATGACCACCTGAAGTCTGGAACCCATGGACATCACCAAATGCGGAGTTTCCTCTCCTGAGATACTTTGCCAGGCCGTTTACTGCATCCACCTTCAGTTGGCTTCAGTTTTGTCTTCAGTAAGTAAAAACCATGCCCAATTAGGTTGACCGACTTAACTATTTAAGAACATTCCACTTCTTTGCCGGAAGAAGCTCTTGGGTTGCTTCCGCAGTATGTACTGCGAGGCTCCGTTTTATCAGTTTTGCAGCGTTTGACTGAATCTGAGCAGAAAGTATTGCTCTATATGCTTCAGAATTCATCCTGTTCCTTCTCTCAGCAGTCACATCAACAATCGGCTTGTTAAGTCTGACGTCAATAGCCATTCACGGGATCAAACGCCCCTTCAGTGATGCTAACGTGGAGACTGTCGCTAGACTTGGGGAAATTTTTTAGGCCACTTTAATTAAAAAAAACAAACAAACCTATTAACAAATCTTGACTTTTTCAGCACACATTAATGACTGTCTTGAACTCGATACAGCTCATCACAGCTGATGTTATACGAGTTTAGAAAGCAGGCTCACTCGACTCACAGCGTAACGCCCGACTTGCACTGGTGACCAATCACTGATCACCACTGTTTGTCCCACCCTCTCACCTCTTTGTTCTTTGTTTTAAACTTTCTTTTTTGGAGATTTTACATTTTATAAGCACTAAAAGCAGGTAAACGTTTTCCTCCATGACAAATGCACTCAGATCTATTCAAACAACAAGGGACACAGCACTGCGGCATGCTGACACGTCAAAGCTTGGGCCCGGAAATACGGTTGTTACGTCAGGGCTGTATTTACACTCATGAGGCGTCTCTTGATTGTAGACTTTGACAACGATAGGCCTACCTCCTCGAGCGTGTTCTTGACTTGGTTAGATGTTATGAAGGGGTTTTTCCTTCACCAAGGAAGAATTCTACAATCATCCACTTTAATTGTCTTCCACAGTCTTCCAGGTCTTTTCATCTCTGACAGCTCTTTTGTTTTTTCAGCCTAATGATGGCCTCCTTCATTTGCACCGACACTTCTTTAGACCGCATACGGAGAGTTCCCCATGAACAGCTGCCAAATGCAAATTCAACACTTGGAATCAACTCCAGACCGAGGAAACGGGCCACACCTGGCTATGAAACAGCATCTCAGTCAACTGTCCAATTATTTTTGAACCTGTAAAAATGGAGGGACTATGGAGAGAGAAAAAAAGGGCTATAATTCCTAAACAGTTATGATATTTTTTGTTAAACTCCTTGAATTAAAGGCAAGTCTACACTTCAAATCACATCTTCGCTTCATTTCAAATCCATTGTGGTGGTGTACAGAGGCAACCTTATGAAAATTGGGTCACTGTCCAAATACTTATGGCCCTGACTGGGTGTGCATTGTTTTCACTGCACGCACAGCTGTGGGGTCGTACGGTTTAACACTGCTTCATGTTATTACTATTCACATGAACAACCCCCCCACACGGTTCTACAAAACAAATCAGAACTGAAACTAATTTAATGGTTCTTTCACGGAAATGTAACCATTAAAGATCACTGTGCTTCGTACTAGAGATCAGTTTTTTTTTGTTTGTTTGTTTGTTTTTTACAACAGTCATTATACTCACTCTCACACCAAGTTTAACCTTCATTGGTAGTCAAAGGACATGACTTTCAGTCAGCTTCTCACACTCTCTCAACTTGTATAAAAACTCTACAGACGCCTCACTTACAGCACAGAGCTGTCATTCTGCTCGTTTCCTGTTACACAGCACCAGTGCACTCACTCACATGCTGACACACACACACACACCAAACTTATATAAAATGCCGAGAAAAGCAACAATTCTACCCGTAATCATCAGCCAATCAGTGTCTTATGATAGAAATAAACACCACTGCGCTGAAGTGAAGCCACCATCACCACCCTGAAGTCGACTATTTCCCTGTTCTCACTTACATTATAGCAGCTATAAACGTTCATTCCCTCACTACCCTTTACATGTTCCTTACAAAAAAAATTTTTTTTAAAACCCACAGCTTGTCACATTACCGAGAAACCACAAAGCATAAACTCTTCTGTCCTGAAAATGTCGGGTAGCTTTCAGGAAAAATTGCAGCTTTACCTCAGACACTGGAGACTCCTTCCATGAAAATGGTCACAAAAACGAAATGTCTCCTTTCCTTGGAGAAACCGCCATCTTATTAAATGATTATGCACATTTTGCAATCTGTCTACAGGAGCTTCATCTATAAAACCTTAAGTCATAGTTATGTGTGTCAAAATATGCTCCAAAGAGGGGTAAACCAGGACAACCACAGGGGCTGATGGGTAAAAGGGCACCATTGAACTTCAGTGTGTGTTGAAATCCCTGTAATGTATGACACATACTTATTCGTCCTATAACTGCAACCAGAGCAACAGAATGTGCTGAGGATGAAACCAGAGATGTTATGAAAAGGCCAGTGGAGCAGAGAGCGCGCGCGCGCACACACACACACACACACACCACTAAAACATCTGCTCTCTTCAGCTCCTAAAATCAGAAAAATGATTCTAGTACCATGATGACCAAAATTAAAATGCTGAATATGAAATGTACACTATGCTATAAATTGTGTGTGTGCCCGCATGTGTGTGTGTAAGCCGATCCCAGGGATGGAGGGAGTTTCCGGTGGGTATTTTAGGATGCTGAGCCATCGCAGCTGCATCAGCCACTCCACCAGAGACAGAAAGAGCCAAGAGACAGGAAACGGAAGACCAAAAGAGAGGGAAAAAAAAAAACCTTCTTGGTAGCACCAAATGATCTATTGCAATATAACGATATCATCCTTACACGATATTACACTGCCCAGGTATCTGCTTATGTTTACTCTGATTCCACTGCATTTTGCGTAGGAGCTTTCAAAGTTAAGAGTTAATATTAACTGCTGCTTCCTTAAAAAAAGCCCCACCCACTTCCTCCGACCTCAAGTGGTCCTCTCCAAGTAAACGAAGGAGGCTTTGATTTCATTAATGTGAAAAAATCAGGGTGTGACATGTTTGACGCAGCGGATATTAGACAAGTATACAGTTAACATCAGGTTAAGATATTTATTAGGGACGTTACCGAAATATTTTGGCCAAAAAAATGGTCAAGTAGTGAGGAAAGGACGAAGGTTCTGACCCAAAGAGATTAACACAGACCTACAACCAAGCATTAACACGTTTCCAATAACGTTAGTGATGATAATTTGACGGAAATTATTAAAGCACTGTCCGACCCCAAAGATCACACGTTGCATAGCAACGGCATTGAAAACGTCGATCAGACCGTCGCGTTTTTAAACTCCACCCACCTCCACCCACGCCATGAACACAAAGCTGGGATGAGATCTAGTACAATTCCCGGGAAATTACCTGCTTTCACTTCATTTGCGTAACGTTCAGATATAACAGACCTGTTCGATGAGGAAGAAAAGAGGATCAAGATGCTTCGACACCGATGGCACCAACAGCTACAAAGGGACGGAGCTTAAATCTTTGTAAATCTCTGGCATAATTGTGTCTGTCTCTCTCACTCACTCACACACCTGAACACTTTGAAGAGTTTTTTGGCTTGAAAACGGAGAACGAATTCATAAATACAATAAATACAAAGACAAATAAGTGCAACTAGGACAAAAGTAATGGCATCCTATACCAGGAGAAAGAATTTCACAGACGTAGCTGCGTTAGTGAAATATTTACTGCACGTCACACTGAGGAGGCACTCGTTTCACCTTTTCCCACCTTGTGGGCGTGGCTAAATGTAAGCATGCCTTGGTGATTTATGGCCGATTAGCACTTTTAATCAATATACACGAGAGAGAATATGAAGAAAATTTGATCATGAGTGACATCAGCGCACAGAATTTTGGGGCTGTGATGATCTTACAATTTTCAGTAAGCTCTTCATCTTGGTCAGGGTGGTGGATCCAGATCTTAACCCAGAAATACTGGGAGTGAGACGGGAATGCATGCTTGATAAGACCATCACACACACACGTTCACACCCTGGGGTAATTTACAGCTACCAATCCACCTACTGGGATGTTTTGGGGACGTGGGAGGTAACTGGAGATCCCAGAGGAAACCCATACAGACACAGAGCGGAACTTCTGAAATTTATCCAAAATAAGGTTCCCTAGCAGGAATCATCATCAATGGAAGTGTCTGAAAAATTAATTGGAAATGGGATTGTGTTAAAAGTCCCAAGGTCTCTTCGAGGACAGCTGGCCAACTTTTATCTTAAAAGTGCAAGCTCTTCCCAAATATGCCATCCTTCCTGAAGGGACCGCAATTTTCCGAAGTCACCATGATAACAGAGTACAGTACATTACAGAATAATATGGAGAGTGATATGTTTGTGTGCTAGGAGCCAGGAATTTATAATCCTTGAATGACAGCTTGAGATTGAGATTGTTTTCTTTTCCACTTAATTTTTAATTATATGGTGCACAGAAAGCAGAGATGTTTCTGAAACAAAAACACACACAAACACACTATTGCAAGCTTTAAACACCGGTGTGTGTGTGGGAACGCCGCCATGTCTTCATTCCCTGTCACGATGGTGCTCGTGTTATCATGCGTCAACATATGATTATAAAGCTGATGTTCTCAGGAGAACTGAAAATTCCACTTTCACCGGACATTAAAGTCAGCTGGTCACTGAAACATCAGTGTTCACTCACTCACGCGCACACACCAAATTTTGGCAAAAATGCGAGTATTCCATGCTTGCAGAGCCTTGCTGATCAGGAACCAAGAGTTATGGATTTACTGTCCACTTCAGGAAAATATTTCACGGAACACCATAAACCACAGTCACATCTGGCGACCCAGAAATGTTGCTTCTACAGGAAATCTGTCGGAAGGTTTTTCCCCTCGATGTGCTTGGAGATCTGTGGACAACACAAAGTACTAGAAGTTCTGGCACCTGAAAAATGAGGGCGGGGGGGTTGCCCATCAGCTAAAACTCCTCAACGTGACTCAATTTAGTGTGCAATTCGCTTCATGCACATTTTACTCTTACGTGCCAACATCTAACGACAATTAACACGTCAACAATTTGCCCAGATTCTCAAAAGCAACACTAAGAAAACTGCCGAGCAGTTAAAGAGCAGTGTAATAATTAGCATCTCTTAGCTTTTTAACTGACAGCCCCACCCACTTGCTTTCTATTGGCTCACAAGATGGAGGCTTGTGAATGAACAGTTCAAAGTTCCACTAGATAAAGTGAACCGATACGAGAAGCAAAAATGCGTCCTTGGCGTCTGATCACTTTCGGAGGCGTGGTTCACTTCCGAATTGTGGGGAAGTCAACAAGGGCGGGACTGGGAAACATTAACCGAGTTTCCTCATCACTTCTAATAAATGTTTTAAATTTGAACAAGCTTTTTTTTTTTTTTAACAGAAGCAATGTTTCATGCCATAACACGGGTTCACTAGCTTAAGCAGTTGCGTGCTGGTGAATGTGGTGACGTCATGGTCAGCAGCGCACAGTTTATTTCCTAATGAAACTCCTGACCGCGACGCAGTGGTCTTCAGTCCTCGCTCCATCTCTACCTAAAGAGAGCGATGCAGCAGCACTTTAGTCCTTCAGCTCCCTCACCTCCCCACCTGTAAACTCTGATCGGCTTCTAAAGCTTCAACTTGCACACTAATACAGCCGTAGCCACCATCGCGCGTCATCTTCCAGATCGCTGAAGTCTCAGCCGTGTCATTCGGAGCAGCGCTGCATTCTGGGACTTAGCATTTGCACCGATGTCTCCACTGGATTAATCATTAACATGATAACGGAAAACAGTGAGTGAGGAAAAGAAACTTTAAATTAAATTACGCTACCAATAACAAGGTCACTGAGGTCACTATGGCACACAAACTAACGTCTGGCAGGAATAACGACAACAAGGCAATAACCAACAAATCAGGACCAGTATTACCAAACAACACAACTACTTCAGTCTGGAGAATTCCTTTAAATGCTGACTTACATCAATTCAAATAATCAGTTGGGGGTTTTTTTGTTGTTTTTGGCTCATGCCATTGGAACGAGTTAATAAAGACACACAGTAAACTTACCTTCAACCCTCTGACAAGTCAGAACACTCAATATTCTGAAATATTAAATAATAATAAATAATAAAAATAGAGCTTTGGTGCCTTGAGTCTGTCACACTTCCCAAGAATAGCTCTCTGTAGGTGTTAGATATTTGCTTTTTTTTTTTTTTAACTTTTTGAACCCGCCTCCATTCCAACCCAAGCTCCCAAAGCTCCGCCCTCTAGGACCCCATAGACTTGCACTGCAACTTGCAAGTAAATGCAATTTGCCGACTTGGAAGTAACACATGAACGCCCGAACAACTCGTAATTTCGAATGGGAACATCGGAAATAATTCTGACATACCAGTGATTCCGAGTTGGGATGACCTTCAACCTTTCAACGTGCTGGAGAAGAGGACAGTTTCAGTAGCGGAAGTTACGTAACTGCAACCATCACCACATGTTGCTTGTGTAGGCTATGTAATCTAATCTATAATCTGGATTCATAGAATCAAAATAGGATTTCCCCGAGAAACAGATGAAAATGAATCCCATGTCTGCCACGTTTCAGCTTTTAGGCCTGGAATGGCGTGTTGACATAAATACGTCGTTTTGTGTGGAACATGTTGAAGTTTGGACATCGCTGTTGACACACCATTCCAGTCGTAAATCCCTTGAACATGACATACTCGTAATTCCGACTTCACAAGTGGGACTTTCTGACTAGCACGTGAAGGCAGCGTAGAGCGTCTATATAAGGACTGACATAGGCGCATCCAAACACAAGCAAGCATTCCGGACCGGAAGTCAGTTTTCCAAATGGGATCTCTCACCCATGGAACACTTTTGCCCCAAAGTCAAGAGTTAAATTATTATATCTTGTCACGTTCTATATATTTTGCAGGTTGTCTGTACAAATAAAAAAAATGATAAATCGACAATAGCGCCTTTAAATCAGGAACAACAGTACGGTGAGGAAAGGTGGTCCATTCGGCTCCGTCCTCCCTACATAGTGTGCCTAGTAATAATGGCCCTTACACCCTACCTGGTGCCCTCGACAGCCATTTCATATCTATTTGGACTGCGGCCATGAATAAAATAGCTTTCTTAATAAGGAGACCGGCGGAGCTGAAATGAGACAGAAACCCGAAAGATGTGAAAGAACCGTATGAAGGTGTGAAAGGTGTTTAAAGCCTCCTCACCTATAGTGGAGATAAAGGTGGTGTTAAAGGCGTCGTCTGAGAAGCGGAACAACACGCAGGTTTTCCCCACACCGGAGTCTCCGATCAGGAGAAGCTTAAACAGCAGGTCGTACGTCTTCTTCGCCATGTTGTTGTGTGCTTTTAACACTACAGAGATTAGAGAGGATCCCAAACAACAACAATACTGTACAACAATCAGACGGTTGTTGCTATTGTGCAGCCAATTCTTCTTGGTTAGCTTGGAGCTAAGCTAAGCTAACGTTAGCTTGGCTAGTTTTCTGTAGCGCGAGCTAAAAGTCGCGTTTTTTTCTTAACTCTGAGGTGATTTTGTTTGTTCACAGGAACAGTTCAGATAAATCTGTCTTGAAACAAAAAATAATCCACCCTCCTGCTTTCCTTCTCTTCTCCCACACAGTTCGGGACAAAATGGCTCCCTCTCCGAAACCCCTTCACTCTTTCTTCAAAACTAACGTTTCCAGCCGGGTTTTTATCACCATTACCACCGCGTCGTCATCTCACTCACCCTCCCTCCTCCAGATTACAGTCCGAAACGGCCCGAGCGCGTTTGTCCCGATGTCAAATCGAGATCTGTGTGTGTTGATATTTCTCCGTTGTTATTATTATTCGTTTTATTTATTTATGTGTTTGTTTTTTGTGCGCGAGCCGAAACACAGACAGACGACCGCCGTCGCCTTCGAATGGAGCCACCGCGGCCGGCGACACCCTAGATCTACAGTCGCCGCCCTTCTCTCCGCCCACACCACTCGCGTCCTCTGCACTGATTGGCTGAGGCGGCAACCTTTCGAAACATTTCCCCCGCCGCTGATTGGACAGAAGCACCAACCGTCAAAGGACGACATGCGGAAATTCACTGATGCTTCTGCTGGTGCTTCCAAAATGATAACTGCGTGAACGAGGCTCTGGCTTTGTCACATGCTTAAAGGTGCAATAGGCGATTTTTTTAAAAAAAATCATACTCGTACAAATAACCTGCCAAATAAATAGAACATTATGTTTTTCTTTTAAAAAAATGGTTCAAACAATGACATCAGGACAAAAGTATTATGAGAAAACTCATTTGGAAAACTGACTTCCGGTCCTGAATACTTGTTTGTGTTTATTATTTATTGTCACTTCTCACCGTAGATCCTAGGGGCGGAGCTTTGCAAAAATGGGCGGGAATGTTTGCTTGGCTCAAGAAGTTAAAAAAATCATTGAAATGTCTAAAAAATTGAACTAATCTTACCTAACGCATACTTAAAGATGCAATAGGTGATTTTAATCATTTTTTTTATTAACAGTTCTCTACTTGGATAAACTGGAAGTTATGTAGTACATGATAAAAAGCAATGGATTAAACCTGAGCGAAAGTTTATTAACTTGGTGAGAAAACCTGTTTGGAAAACTGAATTCCGGTCCAGAGTGCTTGTTTGCGTTTGGATGCACTTCCAGTTAGTCATTTTATAGACACTATGGTGCTTTACAGGCCACCGTCGATCCTGGGTTTGTGAACATGGGCGGGAATGAGGGGGTGAGCTCAAGGAGTAAAGAAAATCATTCAAATGTCAAACCCAGTGAACTGTCAGAGACTTAAGGTTGATTTAAACTTCTGTATCGAGTCTACGCCATAGGTACGGTGTAGCTGCGTACCCTCCGTTGTACCCTGACGTGCACCTCCGCAGAAATATAACTACACATCACGGCAACACAGAGCGCAACAACTGTGATTGGTCCGTTTGGTAGCATCACATTTCCTCCTATGCATTTCCGGATGCTCTTTTTTCTCCGCAAAAATCAGAAATCTATTATCACGATATTGTGTTAATATATATATATATATTTATATAAGTGTGAGGCTCTGTAGCAGCTGTAGGCCATTATAACGGCCAGGTTAATCCTGCAGGATCACACACACTTTTCTATCATTTTCTTCTAACAGACTCCCAGAAAAACACAGTGTCTGTGGTGTAAACCATTACAACTCAATACAAATAATAAAGCATCCATTAATCAGTGATTGACAGAATCGTGGATTTAAACACTAGTTATGATGAAGTGCTTCAAGCCGCTCATCCTGGCCTGAAGGTTAGAGAAGCAGCCTTGGGCCTGAAGGGTCGCCGGTTCGATTCC
>JAOTRR010000027.1:1089944-1101419 GCA_028570945.1 Gogo arcuatus | reverse complement strand
ACACACACACACACACACACACACACACACACACACACCATCTCTCTCTCTCTCTCACACACACACACACCATCTCACTCTCTATCTCTTGAAAACACTTTTTTTTTTTACAGCTAAATAGCCAATCAGGTTAACTAGCTATTCAGCTCTTGATGCTAGCTTTTTTTTTTAGCGTACCTCAGTGTAACATTAGCTAGCTAGTTTTCTTTAACACTTTATGGAACTGTTTCCTACTGAGTAAAAATGTGCGTTTTATTTAAAAAGCTGCCTAGTTTTCTTTAACAGTTCATGGAGCTATTTGCTAGTTTGGTTTGTGTGTATTCTACAGTGTGTAGAATAAAAACTTCTCCATGTAACGGTAGCTAGTTATATACAAACCTGTCGAGTGAACTAGCTTTGCTTAGTGCTTTCTTTTATTGACTTTTCAGAAGTACGTTTTATTTAAAAGATAGCTTTAGTACTTTATTTTAAGGAACTATATGTTAGTTTGAGTTATGCTTAGCAACATACCTCAAGAAGAACTCAGTGTAGCATTAGCTAGTTTTGTTAGAGAGAGAGAGAGTATTGTTTCCAACTAGAAAGCCGTGCCACATTAGCTAGTTAGCTTTGTTTAATTCTCTGACAGAGATATTTGCTGGTTAGGTTTATTCTCCAGTGTCAGCCTGCAAGCTAGATGTTTAGCGAACAGATTTAATCTAACACCGGGAATTATGAGTGATTGATACCACGTTCGAAATTGAAAATGCCAGATTTTTATCACTATGGATAAGAAAAAACAGGAAGAGTTATTATGGGATGGTGAATAGGAAGTGCCTTAAAAATTAACCAGGTAGCTAAAACATAATCAGAACCAAACTGCTGATACATGTCATTTTGTTGCTTGTAGCACTGCTGATGAGGTCCGTGTGTGTGTGTGTGTGTGAAGCTCGTTGTTAGCAGCCTGCTCACAGCAGGGCGCAACACAAAACACTTGATTTGTCTGCCTTAAAGGGAAAAGATGAGCAATGAGACTGTTGTCTCTTCCTGTTGGTGTGTGTGACAGAGATCAGACACACAGAGATCAGACGTGACACTGCGATGGAAACACCAGTGCTCCGTCACACACACACACACACACACACATATAAAGCTAATGAGCCCTGACCAAATACTCCCGAGAAACGGCTGTCAGAGAGAAAGCTGTTTGTGGAGGCAGAGTATAAACAGCGTTCATTCAGAGGATGATGTTGACTTGAAAGGTCAGATCCAAGCAAAGCACAAGGTGTAGCGAGATCTGATCAAATAACTAAAGAACCTCTTTTCAGCTCATCAGCGTGTCCTTAGGTTAGTCGTGTAATGTAGCAGTGGACATGATTTTTAAATAAAGCTTTGTTGTGATATTGACAAGCTCGGGTGTTATCAGGGGCGCCAATACTTATGGTTTATCTGCTGCATTTACAAACACCTCTCTCTCTCTCTCTCTCTCGTTTAGCTAAACCAGCTGTCAGACAAACAAAAAAAAAATTCCACTGAAGCTAAAAGAACATGGACGACTTCATCTACGTGAACTTTGACCTGCAAATTCACTAAAATACTACATTCTAGATTTGTGTTTAGCAACATACTGTAATCAGAAAGAACCAAGCACGATTTGCTACAAGTAGCTAGCTTTATTTCAATGTGTACGAAGTGTACTTCAGTGTCTTATTGAGCTGCTTGCTTGTTACATGGATGGATGTTTAGCATCGCTCTCTAAAAGGTTAGCTAGTTTTGTTTCAGCCTGTCGCTGTAACACTCGCTGTCTTGGTGAAAAGCAAGATAGCTGTCTTTAGCGAACAGATTTAATCTAGCACTGACGATGAGGGTGCTAATATTTATGGTTTAACCGATGGCAAACAAAATTCACTTTGCAGAAAAGAAAAACAGTTCACTGAAGGGCAAAGGTGCTACCACCACCGCGCTTCACAGAGATGATCAGTGCTGTTGGGTTTCCTGCCAAACGTCGCTCTTCATACGAAGTCCATAAACTTTCATTTTGGTCTCAAAAGACTGGAGAAGCTTTTACATGTGCAGTATGAAGCAGGCTTAATTTGCATATTCATGCGTATTCATACAACTTTCCAACATGGGTAATGTTTTTAGCTGTCTTTTAAGCATCAGAAACAAAGTAACTGATTTTATTTAAATGTAAAGATACACCAAGTGCTTCTCGTGCTTGAACCGATGTTCTAGATTTTATTTCACTGGGTAAAAAACTGTCCAGATCTCAGGCAGGATTTTCAGAGGTTTGTTATTGCCTGGTCTGATCTGGGTGAGTTTTTTTTATGGAAACTGAACCTCAGCAAAGCTTTGACACTCGAGCTGGAGACACGCTGGAGACACAGTCCCCCCCTTTAGCTTTGTGTTTGTTTGTGTCTCCTGTTTTTTTTCTCTCTCTGAAGAAAGATTGCAGTCTGAACTACAATCATGTGCCATCAACAGAAAGATCAGCAGCAGGATGATTATCACTGAGGAATGTAGGAAAACTAAACACTCTCTCTCTCTCTCTCTCTCTCTGTCATTCTGTCTCTTTCTCCCCCGTCTCTGTCTTTGCCTCTCTCTCTCTCTCTCTCCCCCGTCTCTCTCTCCCCCGTCTCTCTCTCTGTCATTCTCTGTCTCTCTCTCTGTCATTCTGTCTCTTTCTCCCCCGTCTGTCTTTGCCTCTCTCTCTCTCTCCCCCGTCTCTCTCTCTGTCATTCTCTGTCTCTCTCTCTCTCTCTCTCCGTCATTCTGTCTCTCTCTGTCCCCGTCTCTCTCTCTCTCTGTCATTCTCTGTCTCTCTCTCTCCCCATCTCTCTCTCTCCCTCAGCCTTTAAAGTTTGAAATTATTTCCCCCACTGGTGTGAAGTTGGACTTTACCCCAGGACACGAGGCGTCTCTTAATATTGTGAGTTTTTTATTTTAAAGAAGTTCTTGTGCATAACATTATGCCACATAATGTTCTTTTTTAATTTATAAAAATATATATATATATTGTGTGTGTGTGTGTATAGGATTTTCCTCTGAATTTTTCCAAATTTTATTCATTATGAAATACCTTATGGTTTCTATAGTAACAGCTCATTCACAGGGACGTGTACAGCGGGCGCTCCACTGATAATAAACAGGTTACAAACCGTCGATATGGTGACGTTTCTGTATGGATGTTATTTACGTAACGTTTCTGGAAGGAGTCTCCAGTGTCAGCGCGCTGTAACTAAGTTTAAAGAGAGGCTGGTGAGGGAACAACGTAACTATAATGTAACTATAAATGGATAAAAAGTGTGATGTTCTTTGATAAATGAGAGGAACACTACTATAATATTACATGGTTTTGTGATGATGTTGTTTGTGTCACATTTTGTCTCGTGTTTTAATCCACGTGTTTGTGTTAATCCATGATGCTGCAGGTTAGAATTCCCACGTGGACCATAAAGAATCGAACCGAACGGACGTGTTTGTAGTTGCGAGCTCGGGGATGTGAGACGGCGGGACGTGAACCACGCTTTCTCATCCACGCTGTATATAAACACTGCTGCGTACAGTTTAATGGATCAGTGTAAACGGTGTCATTTTGGACTTTTTAATGAGCAGCAGCTTAGTGGATGAGCACATCAGGACTCGAGTCACGTCTGGAAACTGTCTGTGAACACAAACGCGTGTTGTCGAGCTGTGTGGATACGGCGGTGACGGCGGGAGCGTTTCTCTCTCAGGGTAATTAGGGGTAATGATGGCATGTGTCCGTTGCTCGCTGCTGTTTCACGCTGTGTGAATCCAGTTATTGGATTTGCCTCAGGACATTTATAGAAACAGCGGTGTGTGGTTATGAGAGATCTGAGAGCCACGAAATGCATGTTTCTCTCTCAGATGTAGCCGAGTGCAGTTCAGTTCACTACCTACGATGAAGCAGAGTTACTCCTGAAGTTCCTATAACAGCACGCGTTTTATTCCTCTTACACCACAGCAACGTCCCAACGATTACCATTTACATCCGTGAAACAAGTTAGTTCCTGTTCTAACTTACGTTATAGCAGCGATAAACAGTCGTCCCTCCCCCGCGTAAACTCCTCTGTCCTGAAAATGTCAGAAAATGTAAAGTTACAGGTTTAGCTCTGACTGTTACAAAGCGCTGACACTGGAGACTCCTTCCATAAACGTTTTTAATCCGTTCATGTGGATCGTCCTGTGAATGAGCTGTTACTATAGAAACAAGCGCACTGAAATAAATAAACCTGCACTACTGTCAGAACTGCTGGAAAGGAAAATTAATCAACACCTTCTGACATTCTGGTCAGAATCCAGCTCTCAACAGCGCTATGGTGTAATTGTAAATAACCACTGATGGAAGTAGCTACTCTTTTTTTCTTTTTTTTTTTTTAGCTAAATATTTTTTTAAAAGTGTCATCTTTTCTTGGCGGTAATGAATTGCGTTACAGCGCCACCTGGCCATGATAATCAAACCAAATGCTAAAGGAAACAAATGAATGCACGTTTTGTAGCGTAGTGTAACATTCCCAGTCGCCAGTGATAGTGACGCAGTGAGATTTTGTCGATAACATCAGCTTTTATGTGCTGCTCATGTCTTAATTTTTCTGAAACAAAGGTTTTTATTTTTTATTAGCAAACAAGCTGGGAAATGGGTAGGGAAAGTCAACAAGCAGTAATAATTGAAAGCATGTCTATTAACACACAACGTCTTATCTGAAGCCCTAGATTCTTAGAAAAGGTGTTCCCGAATGTTTGGTCAGATCTAATGGATTTCTACCTGGAACTTTCTCCAATAGCAAAACCTTGTTTAAAGTTCAGTCTAAAACCGTTAATGATTCCTTCAGAGCGACCAGCTGATGAACGTTCTGGCGTTTTACAGTAGGTATACTTACAGTATACTCGCTCTGCGGGTATTACACGTGAAGTTTTCCGGGAAACGTTCCGACGTCTCAGTAAAGCCAGTCCTCTTAAAACTCATTAACCATGTGAGATCAGTTTGAGACACAGCCTTACACCGTGCTCTGACTATAAAACAGGCGTGTGACCTCAGGGTCATGTGCTTCAACCCTTCAACCCTAATCCACAGAGTGAACCTTGACCTCTGGCGTGTTTAATACGTGTTGTGATATATAGAGGCTGTTCCACTGATACGCTCTCTCTATCCTGCATTCCTGTAGCACAGCAGATAAGACACGAGAACATGAGCCTGGTCCTTTATTGATTTACTGCCTCAGATGAGTGTGTGAAGCTAAAGGGACCCGTTGTCCTTTAGCTCTCACATCACATGATCAAGGTTAAGGATACGTCTCTCCTTCTTCCTGTGTGCTGCTGCTGCTGCTGCTGTTTATGCTTTAACTGTGTCCAGGGTGAGGGAATGTGAGTGCACTAAATCTGGAAAACTCAGATGTTAAGGATGATGTGTGGTCTGTTTTAAAAGCCTGATGTGCATTACTGCATACTGTAGATTAATGGAAAGGGTTTACTGTATTTTCCAGACATTACGCTGTTAAGCCAAAAAAGGACATGCTAATATAATAACTGTTGGAGTTGCACACCTACCATAAACATGCTTATAAAAAGATAAACTACCGTAATGACTGGAATATCACGCTAACAAATAGGCAAGACAGCATAACTGACAGAGAGGCACGCCTACCATAAACACACTAATAAACAGACATAATACCTTAACTAGTGGAGTAGCATGAACACCATAAACGTACAAATACATAAGCGACTGTGAATACTGGAATAGTAAGCTTACCGTAAAGACACTAACAAGTATAAAAACTACAGCAGCTACTAAACTATCATGCCTACTTTAAACCCGCTAACAAATAGAAACTACCGTAATTACTGGAGTAGCACACCGAATGTTAACACATTAATAATAAGACAAAGTACCGTAACTGCCCGAGTATCACGCCTAGAGAAATCACACTAACAAGTAAGCGAACTACCGTAACTGCTCGAGTATCACGCCTAGAGAAAATGCACTAGTTAGCAACTGCACTACTGTAATTTCTTGAACAGCACAGCTACAATAAACACACTAACAAGTAATCGAACTACCATAACTGCTCGAGTATCACACCTACAGAAAACGCACTAGATAGCAAACTATCATAATTTCTCGAGCAGCACAGCTACCATAAACACACTAACAAGTAATCAAATTACCGTAATTGCTCAAGTATCACGTCTACAGAAAATGCACTAATTAGCAATTGAACTACCGTAACTGCTCGAGCAGCACAGCTACTATAAACACACTTAACAAATAAACAAACTAGAATAACTACTTGAGTAGCACATCTACCGTAAACACCCTAACAAAACGACAAACTACTTCAGTGACTGAAGTAGCACACTTACTGTGTGCGCACAAATGAATAGATAAACTACCGTAAGTACTGGAGTAGTACAATAACCACAGACAGACTATGATAGGTGTGCTACTCCAGTAGTTACAGTAGTTCGTCTAATTGTTGATGTGTTTGCGGTAGATGTGCTACTTTAGTCATTACAGTAGTTTGTCGAATTAACACACTAACAAATAGACAAACTACCATAACTACTGGAGTAGCAGGTCAGGAGTGAAATAGACAGTATGACAAATAAGTGAAAGTACAATTTGAGTCTGTTCTAGTTGGTTTAAAAAATGGCTTGATTTATTATCCAGGACATACTGTGTTCATTCTCCAGCAGTGGAATTACTCATTTCCGTGTAGGAGGCGTTCAAATCCGGAAAAAATACCGAACACACCACAATGTGTTAGAAAAGACCAAAAAATCTTTATTAACACTCCTATAAGAGAGAGTGACTCAACACTGGAATTATCTCTTAAAAAAAAAAAAAAAAAACATCCATAAAGTGATTAGTAAACACATGAGAGTGCGAAGGAAGCGGCAGGACAGCGACGGCTCTGTTTCGATTCGGCTTTCAATCGATAACGCTTGGAGATGGACAGAAACCACAGCGGAGGGTAAACACAATTTGAAACAAACCTGTAATTAAGGATCAGGTGAACACGTGTGCAGCATTTAACATTAAAATAAAACGTATTTTTAAAAAAACCACTTCAACATGATAAATAAATAAAATAAAGTTCTGTTTTGTGATTTAAGGCCACAAAAGTGGGAAAGAACAAAAACTCAAACTTCGGATTAAATTCATTAAGCTTTTATAGTTCAGATTGTTTCTTTTTTTTTAAATTTCATTTTGTCCAGGAAGAAATTAAATGTACACATTTACCTAGAGTGAATCAGCGTTTCTTAAAAAAATATTAATTTTAATTAAAAGTCGTCTTTAGTGGTCTAGATTTTATTTAGTCTAAAGGTTTAGTGTGATGATGATGAGGGATTGTGTGTGTGTGTGTGTTTAGGTTGCTGGTGGATGTTGTGTGTGTGTGTGTCCCGGTTACACTCAGTTCTCGTGCGATTTGTGCTCGTACTTCTGCTCGTCCTAACAGTGTCTTAAATTCCCTCGCTCTCCTGTAAACACTCTCTCTGTCTGAGTCCAGCATCCTCCTGACCCACTGTGCGTCACACACACGGCCTAAAGGGTGCACAAACATATAAACAAGGCCTGTTATGTTTTAAAAACAAAAAACAAACACATACAGAACATACGCTTAACACTGTAGGCCATGAGAAATCAAATCAATCAATCATCATCTCATACTCTCACACAGGAACATCATTACAGACACGCCCGTTCCTGTCGAGGTCCGGAGGTGCAGTTCGATATCGCCGTGGTCTCAAATCAGACAAGTTTTTATCGCATCTCAGTTTACCTTTCTGATCGATCAAAAAAAAAATTTGCTTTACTCGACATCCGTGTGCAAAAAAAAAAAAAAAATTCCGTGTGCATAGAAAATTCCGGTTCGTCTACGCATCGTCACTTGTTGCGTCATTCTTGCGCGCAAATCCGTCACCCTTGAAGCAGGGGAGGAAGTGTGGTGGAGAAGAGAAGGCGTTACCCGGGGCTCCACCCAGGCAGGTGAGGGTCTGAGGTTAGAGGTCGCACTGTCATTTAGGGGTGGTGTTGGGAGAAGCCTCATCTTTGGGGGCGGAGCCGTTCCGCTGTGTTTCTTCCATGTACTGCTGCACAGCGCGTGACACGGCGTCCTCCACCAGCCTCTTACTCAGACTTAGCAGCTCGTCGTCGTCAAGCTCCGGGCCGCGTTTACCACCTACACACACACACACACACACACACACACACACACACACACGGCCATCACTAACACACAAAACACTCATTGCTTATCACACACAGAAGTAATGCTCGGGGTCCAAGCGCCCGGGGGACGTGGCGCATAATCAGTGCTTGTGTTTCTCACAATGACTAGTGATACATTTGTTAACTCTGCATCTAAATATCCGTATTAGGCAAGCACCAATAACGTGAAGCACTAGCCAAGTAATTGAATCTTTTTCTGTATCAGGACATTCTCAAGGCCTGGGAACAAAGAGGACTTAAGGAGGTGTGTGTGTGTGTGTGTGTGTGTGTTTAGGGAAAGAGGGAGCTTTGGCAAAGAGACACGTACTTGTCCGTGAGATGGGCCGTGTTCTCTGCAAAAGATCTGCAAGACAAATAGAACCTGTTTAACATCCGAGCTTGGAGTCGACGCCATCCTGAGCCCAGGTTCTCACCCCGGATCAGAACTCCCACCTCAGTCACATCACCACGGCTGAGCAGAGCTCAATCACGGCCAGGCTTCAGCGTAAAGTTTATTAAGAGGTCAGCAGTAAGGCCTTCATTTATGCAAGTCGTAATGCAGTTTTGCAGCGGCAACTAGATGGAGTCTAAAGTTCACACAACGCAGAACTTCACTGTTAACAGCTTAACTGTTTGCACATCATAAAGTTTAGCTTTATATATATATATATATATATATATATACACACACACACTGGACAGGTTTGTTATCGGAAATTACTCTATCATCTTGAAAAGGTTTGAAGTTCACTACATGGTTATTTAAAGCCCTTGGTAACAGCAAGGGCGGGGCGACATAAAAATACCGTATCATGTCACGATTCTCGAAGACATCAACGATTTCTGATTTGGCTTGGAGTTTTGGTTTGGTGCAGCATCCACAACAGGATTTAACACGTGCACGATGGAGCCACAGCTTCTACAGTTAACTTTTTACAATGAATACAAATAAAATGTTTACGTCAAATGAGTAGCTGACATCCTTTACATGATCATGTTATATTCCACATTCATTGACGTGTAATTCAAAACGAACCTGCGATTGGTCTATAATAAGCCCCGCCTTTACTGGCTTCTTGGTTAATAAGGGAATAACCTGTTCCTGTAGCTGATGCCTCACTGCTGTGACCTGTTAGTAAACTTTGTAATGAACCTGAGCCCAGAACTTATTCCACCATGTGCTCTTTCTGATTTCAGTCTCATGCAGGGGAATTTTCAGATCGTTTATTGATTTTAAATCATTTGCGAAGTGATACACTTCTGATTACGAAGCGTGCACTGAAAGTGTCCTGGACGCCGAGTCCAGAACAGCTGGCAGCTCGAGACAACACCTGAACGAGTGGAAAATAAACTCCAGATGCTAACAAACCTCGCTGTACAAATCAACACTTCATCTGGAACGTTCTTCCATCACCTCGTCCTTACCGTACGCTTGATTTGTGTCGGCGATGAACACAATCCGCCTTATACCATATGTTATACACCTCCACAACACAATTAGTATAACACACAGATCAAAATGAACAACTTTTGCATAAGATGACAGTTATATTGAACTTCATATTAAATGTATAAAGTCAGTTATGGCTGCCGCTGAGAAGATACGATAGTCTAAACAGGAAAGAAACAAACGAGTATGAAATTTACACAACTTCTTTATATATATATGTTATTTGCTGTACTAACTCGAGCACTACCTGTGGTATAACATGGTTTTATCCTTTGAAACGTCTTTCAGTAAATGTGTGAAATTCTAACAAAGCTTGTGTGTCTCTTTTTTCAATTTTAAAAATGTATGAAATCCATAAAGAAGGTCATCATGTGCTTCTTCCAACGACCGCATCCTTTTCAAACCGCTGCTTATGCAACATTAGGGGGCGGCGGAGGAAAGCGCTATCCACCCACTTCCGTATGCGTGAGCTGTGACATCATCAGGATTCGAACTAGCGATCTGCGGATGACAGGGTGAACGCTTTTCTGTTGCACCACCTAATTTAATAATTTAATAGCCCCATTTAATATCTAGATTGGAAATCTTTGAACTCAAATTCAAGGAACGATGCGAGTAACACTAAAAATCTCATTTCATCAGGTGATCATTTTCAGTCTGCGACTTATCATTAGATGCTAATTTACTTGCTAGCTAGCCTCAAAAGTACATCCTGATCGACAGTAGCCTAGGGCTGGGCGATATAACATCGATATCGTGATAAATTATGCCACAATACACCGTTCTCAGATATGGTGGTGTATTTTTATTCATTTTCTTTTTAAATAATTATAAACTGAGTGGACGTTTTCTGATTGGATGTTTTGTACTTAATCTTAAATTGCAAAAATGTTAGTTATTTTTTTCTTTTCACTGTTGAATATATATATATATATATATATATATATAAAAAGATACAATTTTGTACACAAAGAGAGTATCTGGAAGAAAAAAAACAACGCAACACCACAGCACTGTTGTGAAATTAAGCCGATATATGATGATAGATATTGAGTATTGTAGGAATAACTTTGAGAATGGTGATGATGTTTTTGTAATAATGCCCAGCCCTGCAACGTGCCGTCAAGCGATTCTAGCACAAGCATGAAAGATTTCAATCCATTTCTTCTGCTTTAAAATCTCAGCACTTCACGCTGAGTGCTTTGAATACATACACACCTTGAACACCTGTACAACCTAACACGCACTACATTAAGCACCTCCGCATAATGCACACACACACACACCCACCCACGCAGGCTTCAGGACACGACAACGTCCTTCAACTGCACCAGCCTCTGTTGTTGCTTCACAGGTAGCAGTTAGATTATATAACTTTATGAGCGCTGTAAACACTGAACAACCAAACTCTCTCTCTCTCTCTCTTTCTAACTAATCCGTGAGAACTCACTGAGGTTAGTGAGAATACTCTGAATCTGAGTCACTTCAAACCAGTCTTCAATTGAAATTTGTAAAGATCCAGTTACTTAAAATTTCTCAATTATAAAGATCTGGATATGAAGCTAACACGACTGAATATTAATTAACCACTCAAAAGTTTGTACACCCCTACTCATTCATAGGCTTTCTGTATTTCGACTATTTTCTACATTGTAGAACAACACTGAAGACATCAAACCTATGAAATAACATTTGGAACATGTTGTATGGAAATTGTATGGAATTATGTGGTAAACAAAAAAAGTGTTAAAAAACGAAATGTGTTTGATATTTTAGATTCTTCAGCGTATCCAGCGTTTACCTTGATGAGGCTTTG
>JAOTRR010000027.1:983726-994992 GCA_028570945.1 Gogo arcuatus | reverse complement strand
ACACACACACACACACACACACACACACACACACACACACACACACACAAAAGCCAATGATCAGTCACTTTTAAACCTGAAACAAGCTTTTACATCAGTTTACCAAAGAGCAATCCTAATAACATCTGATCCAGGAACATCGTGGACTTCAGGTCCAGTCCAAACGTGTACTAGGGTCCTCTCCAATCTGTTTCAAAAATAAGCTTACGACCTTCTTTTCACTAAGACCTTTGCCTAGCTCTCTCTATATACCTTGGAATATGCTGAATATTCTGCTGCGTAGAGAACCCAACAGAGGTCACCTGACAGGGTTGGGATTTTAGCTCATAAGCTTCTGATCAGTAATCCTGAGATGTAACTGGTGACCACACCTGTCCCCAGGACAGTACTCTTCAGGACAGCCACCCTGTAATCGTCCTTTAGACGTTTATCCAGAGGAGTAAAACTGTAGAGGGAACATTAGGACTCATAATTGGTCCCTCAGGAGCACTATGGTACCTTCAAGGGTCATTAAAGTTGTTCACTCTTGGGAACAACTCGGTCCACAACAAGAGTTTTCTTACTGTCACGGAAAGTAAGAATGATAAGTCTGCACACGGAGCGGTAAAGCATGACATAACAATAAATACAATCAACTTATTAAAGAAGATCACGTCATAACTTTCATCCGTTTATAGTTACATTTATTGTTGGAGAATATCCATGTTCGAGTTACGTTATAGCAGTGATAAACAGTCGTTCCCTCACTTTCTTGTAAAGCTAATAAGAAAAGAAACTATTGAGAAAACTTAAAGTTACAGCATAGCGTTACACGTCTATGACACTGGAGATTCCTTCCATCAACGTTAAATAAACATCTCCTTACAGAAATCTTCACCATATCAACAACGACTCACGTTTTTTAAAAATCCGTTCATTATCAGTGGAGCATCTGCCGTACGAGTCCCTGTGAACCAGCTGTTACTACAGAAACGATAACGTATTAATATAAACCTGTGCTTCGCAGCTGCACTAATTTTACAGAAAATCAAAACGAATCAACACCGTCTGAGCAAATCAGAGTCCAGGATTCAACATCGCTGTGGTATAAATGACAATTAATACAAACACTTTCTGTTAACTGTTTAAAACAAATAATGACTTGGTACCAGGTTAAAAAGAAGACGTATTATTAAAGTATTATTAAATACTAACACAACATACAGTGTGTTTGTATTTATATTTAGGGATACATTACGGCATTTAATACTGAATACTGAGTTTTAGGAAAACCTGAAAGTGAAGGATTTTTACAGGAAAGTTGTTTTTTTTTGGAACACAAATTCATTATTCAATCAAAACACATTGATGAAAGGCTGAAAGTGTGTAAGCCTTTAATTTGGCAGAAGTTGAAGGTAATCAGTGTAGCTAAAAGGCCTTGATTAGCCGAGGTCAGAATTAAAACTGTGTTTAGACACCCTTAATGCTCTTGCATAGGCTGGAGTAATTAAAGCAAGACTATCAACATCCAGGTCCCCGGAGAGCCGTGTGCTGTGACAGCTAACTAAACCCTTTGACTAATTATCAACCCCCTTTATGAGCTGAATTGATTCTCTAAGTGTGAGGAAAGCCCTGTGGGCCTGGGGTTCGAGTTTCCTACAAAGACATTAACAGATATGAATTTCCACTTCGTCACAATGAGACACTGCGGAAATAGAAAAGAGTCAAATGAGGCGATTAATTGTTTTGTTGCTTTGGCAAACTGAAAGCCTTATTTATAGACTCATTTCCCTGTCTCGCAGTAACAGAGCTCGTCCACGCTTCAGACATGGCCGCTATACCGTAGGCCATACACATTAGGGGTGTAATGCAACACCATTATCTGCGTCTGCATCTGTTTACTGCTCAAAATATTCAGATCTGTACTGAGATTTAAACCAGAAGTGGGCGTGGTCTAAACTAGAGAGGATTTTTATGCGAATGTGCCCGAAAAGAAAAACAGTTCTGCTGGGAATAAGACATTTTTTCCCCGTTCACGATTTCTTTTACCAAAAAAAGCAATTTTAAGAACATAACTTTATTCAGCTTCTGAAATTGTACAGTTCCTCAACCTCAGCTACATCACATGAGTTTCAAGACAACAATACGTATTCCTAAATGGAAAGAAAAGCCCTAGAAAGTAATTGATATCTATAGCTGCCTAATAATATTATTTATAAGATTGACTTTAGGTTTGGAGTTCTTTACATTCCAGAAAGATTCCAAACACAGAATTGTGTGCCTCCAGTTCTGAGGGTACGCAGTACGAACGTACGAAAGTGAAATTCTCCTGCCTTCTTCGTTTCGTCTTGTAGGATTTCAGTTCTGATGCACACCTCTATTCTCAACCAGATGTCCTGTGAACAAATTTTCAGGCAAAAACAAACAAACAAACACCCCCTGAATACTGCACATACTCCACTAATCTGTATTTATCTATATTTGTTTAGGATGCATTATCTGTTCAAGTCAAATAATGTATTCATATACATACCCTTACGTCCATAGCACATAATAATACAGCTATAAATTATTAAAATATTCACACACTGATATTTAAACCTTGTAGCGTGATGGGGATTAGCACTCGCTGCGTTTCTATTTGCGTCCCACTGATATTACATTTACAAATGTGTACATCAATTAAACATAAAAATTGACACGATACAGTCTCAGCTCATATCTGTACACTTTACCTCAAATATTATCATGAAAACACTTCTGAAAAATGTTTTTGTGCCTTAAAGTGTGAATCCCTTTAAATTCTGAAGCCTGAAACGTCCTTTCACATGAGTCGTCTGTTATAATTTATGGAACGCTTTCAACCCTGAAGTCACATGTTCAAGTCACATGTTCAACATCCTGAATTATTTTTGGAGATCCTGAGAAGAAGAAAGTCACTCTGAAAGTACAACCAGAATACACAAATTACTGTATAGACTGGATATAAATTGCTAATTAATTTAGGTTTTGATTTTAAGCAAGTCGTTAGAAAGTCCTTAATATTCTCGTGCCATTAGCATGGATGCTAGCTATGCACACGTTGTGTATTTGCTAATTTTATGCTAAAAAATGAGCGTTAAATGGCACAGGAATCATGGAATCACTCTTAATCACACTAACACCATTAGCATGCTTTTGCAAAACAAAATAACAAAAATTATCATAATTAGCATAATTAACACACCTCACACCACCCCTAGACCCCTGACTGCAGTCATTTCACTGCTTTAAAAAGCTCTCTGAATGACGAGTGAGTGTAATAACACTTTTTAAAAAGCTTTCCCAGGTCATATTTTTACTGGACGCTAGTTTTGCGCTTGCACATAAACAGGCTCGAGTGGTCACGAATAATGGAGCTGATTTTCCAGAAAAATTCACTTCGGAGCAGTGCGTCATTAAAAAAAAAAAAACCTCCTGTAGCTAATATTAGGGAGAATTAATAAATGAATATGCTGATTCACTTAGCATTTTTTTTTTCTTTACAAGATTACATGAACTTGAGATGTCAGATTTTATCAAACAAACTTAAACATTGTCGAATCTTCTTTTTGTTCCATGCACGGTACCCTTTTGTGAATTTATTCATAATCTGTTTTTACACAGGACTCGTTTACACTAGAAATTCATGAAAATCAAATCAAATTGAGAAACACATTCGTATCTTATGTTTTGCTTCTGATTTTGCGTATAAGGAGACGCACTAGTGTGAACCTCGGCTGAACTGATCGGCTTCAAAACGTATAATCAACGATGAGTCAAAAACAAGATTTGGCTTTTGTGGAGCTTTGTGGGCATGGCTAAATGTCAATGTTCCATGAATGCACTTGGTAATTAATGACTGATTGTCCTTTATCAACATACACACGTGAGGACTAAGAACATCAGTCGAAGGCGGGTTTTCATTGATGTTTTGCGCAAAATAGAAGCGATTAAAAAAATTTGCGAATGGTCTGTGTTTCCACTGAGTGATGTTATGTGATTAAAGCTGGGATTAGTATCGCCATGGTGATTTCGGTTGCATCTATAACAATAACTGTAGCTGAAATGTGAAAAATGTGTTTCCATTTCAGCTTGGTGGAATATTGCTTTGTCCAGTCGTCTGAAAAACCTCCTCATTTTGAGCGTTTAAATGTTTCTGTGATATTTGAGAGTTTGTTCGAAATTCACTCCTTGTTCGCAATTTCAAACTGCGCTTTAAGCAGGTTAATGGAAACCCGCCGAGAGTCACTGAAACTCTTTTTGGTAGGTTGAAACTGAGATTGAGATACATCAGGCCTAACAGGACAATTAAAAAAAAAAGACCGATTTAAAAAAAAAGAAAAAAAAGAAGGCAGATTTATATACGTATATTTATTTCATTTTAAATATGGAAGGCTGCAGGATTGAGTTTTTTTGTTTGTTGGCATACTGTATTTTGAAGTAAATTGAAATCACTAATTAGACACAGCTTACACAGCTTTCTGAAAAGAACTTGGGTTTAGAAAGATGTTGTTTGGGCAAATCCACGTCTTTCATTTCTGGAAAAAAGTTCAGAGGTCACAGGCAGCAAAGATTAAAAGGTCATTCAATAAGATCAGTAGCAGCTCCACTCTGGTCCTAATGCTGCTTGAGATAATGAAGATGTATTTATTCCAACACGGAGAACGTTATGCAGAACTGTTGTTTTTTGCAGCACGTCACACCGGACCCTTGTTATCCCCTAGCTTGTGTGAACGTTGCGATTAAATTATTTTTGTCATGGACAGGAAGAGACGTTATTAAAGCCGTTCTATATCCAGGTTGAGAAAATGACATTAAAAATAGAGGCAGGAATCAGGGAGAAAGATCAGGAAAGCAGTGCGCTGCCAAACACACTTCAGGGTTTGCTCTCAACGTGTTCCTGCCTGGTGTCTGTAATGATGTCCTTTGGAGCCGATGTCCTACAGAGTTCTGCCTTTGACATCAGGTAGGTGAGTGTCAGGAGTCCTGCTGTTGCCATGCCGAGCATCTGGTGCTCCGACGATGGACGAGCGACGGTGAAATAAAACCACAAGCGTCCAGGTCACGTCACAGAACACCAACGGGGAATGAAATGAGGAGGATAAAACGTATGAAAGAAGATTTAATGTTAAGTGAAGTTAAAAGAGTGTCAGGTATCACACAAACGTTTGGCTGTAGCACTATACGTATTAAAGCAAAACACTTAACAAGTATCTGTTTATTAGATACTAGCACACCATGACAGCAAGTAGATACGGAGATAAGAATAAACCACGTGTTGCCATGTGCTAATAGTAAAATAGTTGGTTATTTTCCTACAACAGCACCACACCCAGTGGTTTAATTCCTTCCATGTTACAGCATGACTCGTGAAGACTTTCTGTGGATAAAGAAATTCTATAGATGCTCAAGGATCTGACTTGAAACCCTGTTCTGAGGTTCTGCACACAGTACGTACAACCTTTCAAGGTTTGCTGAAGCATTAATAAAACAAGGCCCTCACATTTCTGAGAATCTGATGAAAAAGTCAGCAGTTTATACGTAATGAAGCATTGCTGAGAGTTTCTTCAGAGCTTTCAAGGCAGGATGGTGGTCCAGAACACCTCAGGAACAACAACATGGAAGAACATGGACAAGATATAACTGCGTAAATAATTAAAGGAGAATTACACTGCTTATTTCCTCAAAATGAGATCAACCTACAATCATATTTGAACGATTGGTTAACTTTGTAATTACGATTCGAGATCAGAGCAGCTCTGTAACAGCAACAGTAACAGTAATTAGAGCCAGCATTCAAGAATTCTCTCCAGAAGCACAGTCCTGGGTATATTTATAGGTAGTTATTGTTCTAATTATGAATCGTTATGCATTAAACACGCATGTTTCACTGCTGAGGATGGAATCTTATTAACCTTTTAAACTCTGTGTGATTTATAATGCAGCACTGCGCTAACTAACAAGAACCATGTTCATTATATTGACCATAGAACTCAGGAACTGTGTGTCACAGTGACTCTTGACTGGTTGGGTATAAAAAAAAGTCTTGCATCTTGTAGAGAATAGAGATATTCTTCAGGGATTTTTACGTTATTATAACAATTTAGATCCCGACTGAAGATTCTGTCTTATTCCAGTGACACTTGGGATCGGAACTAAAACCCAGACTCTTCAGTGCCAGTGCTACTGTTTTCAGCACACGAGGGATGAGTGCTAATTTTTAGAGCAGCTCGAGTTATTTAAAATGCACCTAGTGTTTCTTTCTTTTTCTTTTTTTGGAAAGTCATATAAACCACTATATAAACCTAACGGCATCCTTTTTATTCCTACAGCCCATGCAGAATTCTTTCTGATAAGCAGATGAGAGAGTGGCGTAACTTTTGGATCTCCAGGCTCTTTTTTTCCGTTCTGTTGCTGCACTGTTGCTGCGTTCCTATATTCCTGTACACGCCATGATGAGTTTTCGAGTGTGGGCTGTTTTCTGATTGGCTGTTCGTCTGCAAAATGGTGAAAGTCTCTCGTTGGGAGCGGAGTCTGGCAGCCATCATGTTGTTCCTCCCAGAGCAGCTGAAGATGATAAACACGGGAAAGCTGTTCACTTTCTTGCCAAGAGGCGGAAAGTTTTCTTAGCTGTGTCACAGGACCCGAGAGACAGAGAAAGCAAGAAGGGAGGAGGGAAGAGGGAGGATTGTGTTCGCCTTTACTCGCTTATAAGGGAATGATTTACTAAACAACATAAAATGAATAAACTACTCTGATTGACTGGTGTTTTGACATCTATGTTAAGACTAATTGCCCAATAAATGTTAATGTTCCCTAGTAACCCAGTAACGAAAGCAAATCAAGAACAAATGTACAGTAATGTTATGATTCTGATTATTAATGATTTAGATATTGTGTAAGAATAGCCTCCTCTAAAATCTAAATGTGTTCTTACGTATTTAAAGAATAAAAAACAAATCTAACCATTAATATCACTTCTATATGAAGTATAACAATGTACTTGTTCTGAATTTGTCGCTTAATTCCCATGCCATATTCTATAACATGGTTAATAAGGCCGGTGCTGGTTGTATGTAAGGAATAAAACACTTGGATTGTACTGCTACAGGAAAATAATCAAAAAGGAGCGGAGTTACTGTTACGACCCTGATGCTGATTATTCTCCTATAGTACCCAAGTGTTTTATTCCTCTTACACCAGAGCAATTTGCAGATTCATTTAAAAAAATTTATTAAACACCACCACATGACGGTTTTTATCCATTTATATTTACACTTCATGTTGCGGAACATCCGTGAAACAAACCATAAACTCCTCCGTCCTGAGGAAAGTTACACACGTTAAGTGTGTGAAGTGTAACGTGTGAACTAATGAGTGGCCTGAGACCTTCAAGCTCTTCTGATTAGCTTTGATGAAGCTAATCAGTGGTGAAGAACATGAGTTTTTGTCTCCATGAATTTGTCCGACTTTTCCTCCAAGCACAAAGGGGATATGACATTTGCTAGAATTCTCCAGGCAAGATTTGAAGTGCCTTTATGTTGGCATTGACTGTAAAATATATAAAACTCTGTCTTGTGTGAAAAGTTTACTTTTATTCTGAGAAACAGACAAATAATACATTGAAGACTCATGTTCAAAAATAGCCATGTATGGTATTTTTTTTTGTTTTTGAACAATAAATTATTTAAAACCTTATAGCAAAATAATTGTCCATCTCTGGTACAACAGTGCACACACACTCTACACACAAATAACAATAGGTCCTGTATCAACGGTTATCAAATACAGAAACGTACTAAAATGCATTTCATAAATGTAACAAACGACACAGCTATTATATCACAGTCTATTTACAGTGGTTCACCTGTGAGTTTTTGTTTCTGGCGTTAAAAATCCTCACACGTTGTTTTAGAAATGCTCTGTCTATCAGAATATCCACCTGAGCTTGCAGTCCATGGGACTTGTGTTTCTGAAATTCACAACCACTTCAACAATGGCAAAACAACAAAACGTCATTATGTATATTGCAGAGGGATGAGAATGTGTGCATGATACGTCCCTTAAAATCTGGTCTCAGATGTCCCTCTTTTCAGAGTGCTGCTCATAAACTCATCATGCTCAAAACTCAGATTGTTGTGCGACCTCGAGATCATGAGCAGTTTCTCTTTTTTGGTGTAATCCCGCTTAACAGCCACTGGAGGCACCAGCAGCCTGTCCATCGGGTCTTCTTTATTCTCCAGTTTGGTGTAGCCTTTGCTGTTGCTGCGATCGAGCCTGGGCCAGCTGGGGTGCTTGCGCTGTTCTGGTTGTACAGTCAACGTGGTGGGACCTCGTTCCAAGTCCAGAGACTTGGAGTGAGCCAAGAGTATGTGGAGAGAATTGTTAGAGCCAAAGTCTTTCCGGGCTGCTCCAGGAGACAGGAATCGGCCACTGGTGGATCCAGGGGACAGGGAGGATGGTGAAGCAGATGCAGATTCTGTAGCAGAGTTACTCCGGAGCAACGTTGTACTGGGAGGCTTGAAGGCTTTTGAGATATCTGGCATAGGTACAGTTAAGGACTCCATGGACGAAGGTATTGATCTGTCTCGTAGCTGCTCAGAGTCCTCAGTTATGTTGTCAATGTCAGGCTCATCGATCACGCAGTTGTTGAGTTTGATGACAGGAAGCGTGAAGGCGCTAATGGACGATGATACAATGGAGCGCGTCTGGCACTTCATCAGAACATTATGTTGGTTTTCCCAGTGACGCAGTCCTTCGGGTTGGAACCCGAATATCGATCCGGAACGTTCCCTATATCCAGGCGACAACAAGCTCGAGCCTCCTTCGCTCATTAGACCTTCCTCGTCTTCGGCTGAGCTTGTGCGGTGGGACAGTCGTACATCACCGCCCAATCCAGAGAATGTCAGCAGTGTGTTAGCGGCTAGCCGCGAGGTGTACTGACTGTCCTGACCAAAAGAGCGGATCTCATGGTCAGCATAGGGACCTGTGTAGGCCCCGTTCATACACTTCTGCTCTTGTAATCTCAAGCTGTGGATGTCTATGACAGTTGAGTACATGTCCCTCATGTGAATGACCTTTGTTTCTCGGTCCCTGTTCTCATGTAAGATAGCATTTGCGCAGATGAAGATGAATATCCCAATGCCCATCGTAAATGGTCCGAGCATCTTCATTTTCTCTGAGTGCAAGTGCTGCTCAAAGAACTTCGTCATCTTTCCCGCCTGCTCCTGCGCCGCTCCTGCTTGTGTATCGTTCCCCGAGTGTTTGCTCTCGGGTGTCCTCTGGTGGTCCTTGTGAGGCCAGTACCCCAGTACAGCCATAGCAATACCAACCATCAAAATCAGCACTCCAAGGACTAGAAAGAAACCAGAGGCGGAATACAGGCGGATTTTTCCACGCACCACAACGATATCCGTGCGAGGTTTTCTTTTCAGACGTTTCTTCTCGGGAGGAGGGACAGGGGACTGGATGGGCAGGTGATGCTGGGAGCGGGCGGAGTCCTGCCTCTTCAGGGCTGCAAGGCCCGTGATCACGCCCCCAGTCGCAATCATCGCTATGGCAACACACAGGCCTGGAAAAACAAACAAAGAGCACACGTTGAGATGAGTGAGATGCTGTATCCTTGCTCACAGGCGCCTCTTTAGCTTTGTTTAGACAATAACCTTCAGAATAGGGGTTTAGCAGACAGACTCAACCACCTCCATCTTGGCAGGAATGACGCCAGCTGTGCTGTGAATTAAACCCACTGAATAAACCAAAGACAAGAAACTACATTCATGAAAAATTGTACATGTTTTTGTTGTGATTGACACAGAAAAAGGCAGCTTAATTAGACACTGCATTAAAGCAGCAGGAAACGGCAGAAATACACACATTTATAATGCAGGCCATTATTTCATGCTCTGTTTCTCTTCTATAAATACTTGTTTGTGACTCTACAAATAGAGCAACCGGTCATGAACAGGAAATGGCAAAAAGCCTGGTGATGTGAATGAAACAGCCGAGCACACGGAGGCCGATGAACAAGGACGGCATCTCTAAATATACCAAATATATCCCTATCCTATTGTCGTATTTAATTGACTTCCCAGTCGAGAAAATATCCCAACACGCTGCTTGTTATGTACGGACGGTGAGAGGAATACTGTTGAATTAAATATAAATATTTTTATAGCTTAACTTCAACACAAATTCCCAACCTTTCTTTTTCTTTGGGGACCATCGTTTTATTGAATTTATGTTTTCAAGACTGGAAGACTAAAGTATAAAACTTACAAGTGTTATTAAAAGTCCCAATCATATTCCAAACAGCGTCATAAATGTGTAGACCTGATATAATGACAACAATATAAGGGATATGCTAACAAGTATCTTTGCACCATAGCTGGGTCTATTAACTTTTCCTCCTTTCCTCAATTACAGCTGGGCGATATGATGATATAATAATGACATTGTGATAAATTGTTACAATACACAACAGTTAGATGCTCTGATTAGATGCAACCATTTAGGTATCAAGTATCGTGATATGTCAAGTATCGTGATATGATATTTTTTGTCATATTGCCCACCCCTTATCCTCAGTAGGTCATAGATTGACTCTTTTTGAGTCGTGAGATCTTTGACCGCTGTCCAATAACAGTCCAATCCAACAAATCTCCATGATTTTCCACATACCCTGACAAGTAACATGTCAAAAGACGTGAAATATGCCCTGAATGCCAATTTCAACACCACGATCATTTCCCTTGTAGTGACAGGAAACATTTCAGACAGGACTGACAGTGCGCAGCCCATCACATAATGACCAAGCCTTTATGTAATCATCCAGAGTGCTGAAAGCTCGGCCTCGTTGTCTGAATTGGCAATGACAATGTTCATAACAAAACCTCAGGGTCCTGAAAAACACAAACAGCATCGCTATTCCATCTCCATCCCACACGACTACACCGTCACTCAAACTGCTGCAGTAACACTGATCCCTACGGCTTTCTCAGTTCAGCGTGTCAAATCCGAACCCTACGTTCACACTAGCAAGCGACAAAGCGACAGGTGATTGATCATTTTCTACGTTCATGCACGACACCGAGCCACAATTTCAGCGACAGCAACATGGTCCAATGTTTCTTCAGTTCCCCACTCACAACTTTCTTTCCTACCTGCAGTTACTTTCTGCAAAAATGAAAGAAAAAACCTTATAAGTGTAGTTTCATCTTGTCATATAGAACCTTTTATTAAATGAGAGAAAAATAAAGACATTACGAAG
>JAOTRR010000027.1:964650-977513 GCA_028570945.1 Gogo arcuatus | reverse complement strand
AATAGGCTATTATATTTTACTCCAACCTTTACAAATGTGGGTAAATAATTATTGTAGATTATTAAGAAAATGAAACAAAAGTAGTTGCTAAATATAAATAATAGGAAAATAAATGTTGCATTGTTTGATATGTCAACAATATCGTTAATTAAATCGAATTGAATCGCGAATTGGGTGAATCATTACATGCCTAAAAATCATTGATTAAGCGAGCTTGTTCAGAAGTAAATGGTCTTGAAGAGGATCCTCTTTGTCTCGGTCTTGACTCTGTCTCTATCATTTGGACTTGTTCTTGACTTGGACTCGAACCTTTTTGGACTCTTTGGAAAGGAAAAACTTGTAACAATGCAAAAACAAAAATCCACCAAAATATTTCCATGATTTGACATGACATCACATTTCACCAAAATAAGAAAAACATTCTGAACAATTGTGATTTGGACGCTGTTTAAGTTAATTCATTAAAAGTCAACTTATTACCGAGGTCTTTATCGCACAGCGTTGCTTATTATTCAGGAATTATTACGACTTACTCAGTAACTACAGTGAGACTCATATAGAAAGGGATGCTGTAAGAGATGAGGTAAAGAGCAGATCGACAGATGAGTTGCATTAGGAACGTCTCATCAGGAACGTTTTTTTTTTACATGCTATGGAATCTACATTTGCTCCGATGCACAGTTTAGTTTGGTTTTAATGAGGAGTGTTTCTGAGTAGCTGAAACAGGAAGGAGGAGGAGGGGGTTTCCATCAGGCAAATACAAAGCAGCTGTGAATCGCCTTTATATCAACACGAGGGTGAAACCTCCTTATCTAAGAGATTGCAGATGTCTGGAGCTCACTTTCCTCTGGTTGGGCATCACATAGTGGCCTCCAAAGAGCACAAAACTGCATGCAAACAGTCAGACTCTAGCATAAACACACATTTAGTCTCAGGGTATGGAGGAAAATATTTATAAAATTATAAGACTTATGATACACAACCTTCTCGTTTTCAATCTGACTGAAGGATCGAGCTCGAAATTACAATCATCTGTTTTCCTGCTGGACATTTAGCTGAATCTTCAGTGTGTGTGTGTGTATGTGTGTGTGGTGTGTGTGTGTGTGTATGTGTGTGTGGTGTGTGGTTGCCTTCCTTTTCCGTTTCTCCTTAGAGAATACAATTTGTTTCCATTCCCCCCCTTTGCTGTCCTCGTAAATATGCAAGTGCGCTATGATTTTTTTCTCTGTTTACAAAAAATGATGAAGCAACTGATACGAAGCTAAAGCTCTGGAAGGAGTCTCCAGTGTCAGAACTTTAAAAACAGATTAAAAAGCATGTACTCATTAATTTGTTGAAGTTTTATTCTTTTTATTCGTTGATACGGATCACATTTCTGAGAGGACTCTGCAGTGTCAGTGCTTTGTAACAATCAAAGCTAAAACTGGAACTATTGTTAGTTTCCTCCATCTTCACAACACAGTGTGCTGCGGTCATTCGCATTACACCAGAAATGCAGCTAGCTAGATGATTCCATGTCCAACTTTATCCACTTTCTAGCTAGCAGAGATCTCTACCTCTGTTAGTAGATGTTAACTGGCCCACGTTTTTTGTTTATTAAATTGTATAATTGGTGGCTCGCAATTTTTCCTTTCACCTGACGGTGGCAGCAGACTGTATTAATACAGTTAGCTAACATGCAAAAGCCTTCTTCTCTTGGACTCCACCTGCAAACGAATGATACAGTATTTAGTCATACCTAAAATACTGTTAAAAAAATGCTAAAAAAAGCGTTAAGCTATCACCGAAAAGCTACAGATTCAAAAGAGCTGGAAACCACCAAGCGTGGAAAACCTTTCGTGAATTCTTGATAGAGTCCTTAACTAACGTGGATTTTTGCAAAAATTAAGAATGAAAATTTATGACTGCTAGGTTCTCCAGTTAGTTTTGGTCCCTGAAAGTGGGTGGGACCACATATAAAAAGCGCCTTGATTTGGTTGTGACTCGACTTATTCCTATAGACTCCGACGTGGAGCACAGGGCCGCAACTACACCACGCCAACGGACTTGGTTCTGAGAAACTCCCTTCAGCTGGGCCCATGTCAGTCCAGCTGCCTTTGCCTCGCTCTCGACTGATCTTCTCCAGGTCTGCTTTGGCTTTGGCCTCCTGGCTCTTCTCGTCCCCTGTGGATTCCAGTCCAGTGCTTACTTACCTTGTGATGGTGTCAGCTGGATTACGTAAGCTGTGTCCAGTCCACCCCTACTTTCGCTTCTTCACGTCTTGGTCGATGAGGTTCTGATTAGTTCTCTCCCTTGTTGGAGATCTTCTCAGGCCACCTGATGTTCAGGATATCTCATTGATGAACATCTGTAGCTTGGTGGAGGTGGTGGTCACTCTCCATGTCTCAGCTCCGTACAAGAAGACTGCCTTCATGTTGGTGTTGATTCTAATCTTGTTTTGGAGGGACTGTGCCTTGGAGTTCCAGACGGATCACAGGGTGTTAAATGCGTGTCTTGTGTTGCTGATTCAGTTCTTGAGGTCATCATCTGCACCGCCATCTTTGACTGACCTACTTTTTTTTTATTTCTCAGGAGTATGAAGCACTTGCTTTAAAAGACTGTACCGACTGGCGACTTTTACACATTTATTTGTAAATCTCGTCACAAATCCATGACCCACCCACTCCTCCTTTCTCACTCAGGTCTCTGAAGTCTTTCAGTTCTCTGGTCTCTGGAGCTGCTCCACGTTCCAGAAAATACCACACAAATGCTACAAACTACAAAGCCTCCAGTTTAGCCCTGCATCATGGCATGAACATGAAAAAGGTTTCAAAAATGTGCTAAAAGGTTTTGTCAGGTGGGTTGTGGTGTGTGATATGTGACTCGCTGAATTTCAAGCACGCAGAAGAAAAGCAGCTTTACTTTCAACGATTAAAACCTGCAGCTCTGTAACTGAGATGCTGTTTCATCTCGGATTACTAAAAATGCCGTCACATCAGATTTCAGGTTTGTTTAGCAAGAAATTCACTATCATGCTGATGCTATCGTGCGTCTGCATTGTATAAATTTAAAACCCAGATTCAGCTCATTTGCTTCACCGATTCACACTTTGGAGATTTACTGAGAAATGTCTTACATAATGAAATCTCAAAGATCGTCCCTACGTGCTTTATTCCTCTTATACCCCAGCAATTTGCCAACAATTACAATTTGTTAAATGTATTAACCAATGACGTTTTTTATCTGTTTATAGTTGCATTTAATGTTGTGGAAAATCAGCGAAACAAGTTCACTATCGCAGCTGTAAACAAACAGTCGTTCCCTCACCTGCCTTACTTAATAAAACAAAAAGAGAAAAAAACACCAGCTTGTCATGTTACCGAGGAATCACAAAAAGCGTAAACTCCACTGTCTTGAAGATGTTGGAAAATTTGATTCGAGCTTTCCAGCTTTCCAGGACTGCGCTGGATGTTATCCAAACAAACTGGTATTAATATTAATACGGTCTTAAATACCGTATACGGTCTTAAATACCGTATACGTAAAATACGTGTGGAAAACACTCTTTTTCGTTACAGTTTTCACATCAAAATCTTTGGGACACTTTCCCCCTGAAACGTGTCGAGCTCCAGCTGGATGGCCTCCACGGAAACTTGGCGGTTTGCAATCACTAAGTCAGACTTTCCACTGTGATAGGACTTGCAACAGAGTTTAATTTCTTTGCATTCCTCAGGAGTCATGCTGATGCAAGTGCTGGAGCTGGAGGCTGAACCTCCTAAAGAAAAAAAAAAGCATAAGACTTTAGGGTCAAATCCCAGCACTCATCACTGGCACGCGGTCAGAACCTGAGTCTTAGACATGGTGAGGTGATGTTTTTGATTGTCAGTGTTGATTTTTCTATGAACAGCGTGTTCTCTCTGTGTGTGTGTGTGTGTGTGTGTGTGTGAGAGAGACACCACTTGAAATGATTTGGGTTGGAATCGGTTTGGAGAGCTGCTTTCCCATGTATGGACTAAACCCTCACACACTTAACACCCACCCACCCAAATACACACTCGAGTCACATATTTAGTGTGAGTATTTATGTCTGATAGCATGGCTCTGAGAATCACAGGCACACATTTCAGCTTAAAGCAACAGTTCGGCCAAAAAATGACGCAGTGGCGTAGCCAGGGATGAATTTCTGGGTGGGGGGTAAATACTCTAAATAAAACCACTGCATGACCTGTGTGATTAAACTGATGTGTGACGCGCTCAGGCACTTTGTGTGAATGCGAGGCAGAAGAAGCGATGGTGGCAATCAGACATTTTCTGTTAATTATTTGAGACACCTAAGTGACTGTTAACCAGATGAATAATGTTAAATAAAACACCTCACAGCAAGCTGGCTAGTACTTTTAAAACAGAAAATGTGAAAAATGCATGATTCTGATTGGCTAATCATGGCTGATGTATGATGGCAAAAGTTTGCGTCTTCAGTTGCACTTACCTAACATACAATAGAAGTGATTTGCATACAATTTAAACGACTATTTTTATTTTTAAATACTGATTTGCTATTTTATTTATAGTACAAACATCAGCGTTGTAATTTCCCACTTCAGCATGCGCTCTTATTTATATTGCTATTTGTTCTAGCCCTGTCTCTGGCCTGTAATTGTCTTGTTATCTTACTGTGTTCGCCTGTTCCGTGTGTTAGTCTTTTCTTACTTTATCTAAGTATCGTTGTGAAGTTTTATTGTGTATTACTGTGTAAGTGAGCCATGGTTTTGTTGTACTTCCTTGTTTTTACATTATGCGTGGTCGACGTTGCCTGCATGTGTTCTGACTTCTACTGTGGATCCTGATTATGATTATTGGATTCACCTAAGTAACGTTTTTACGCACTTGTGTGCATCCTGCCTCTCACAGCACGCTGCATTCAGACACCAAACACGGTTCAGCAGGTTGATTTGAGCTAAAAGGAAAATAATTCCTTTAATCTTGATATTTTTAATATTCTTTATTTCTTTAGTGAAAACACTTTGAAATAATTTATCGTAAAATTTAATTTTTCTCAAACTGCTTTATCATTTTAAGGTTGTAGGCTTTGAGATTTCATTTGATCCACTTGAATGAGCAGATGATTAAGTGTTACAGTCTGAACAGCTGTTAGGTTTTTGTTCAGCTCTTCTTCTGACCACTTCGATTCATCTTCCTTGCTGTGACATTCTCTCGACATGTGCTTGGTGGGAAATGAATTTTTTCATAAGAAGACAATTGCGTAAAACACACACACACACAATAACCTGTTCTCATTTTCAGCTGTGCATGAAAAGGTCAATAGCAGACACACACTCTGCGAATGGTGGGATTCCGAATGCGAAGTCTCCATGGCGACGACTGCTCTGGTTGCACCATCTGAGCATGAGCTTTTCATGGCACATAACCTACTTATCCAACTAAATGATCCAAGAAACTTTACCTAATAAAGGATGCGATCAGTATTGCGATGGTTGTAAACGAGGATTCTTTGCAGACGGTTTTCTTTCTTCTTGTTTTTCCTCAGAAAAGCTTGAAGCTCCATTTAGAAATACTGAAATATTCAGTGGAGCGAGAATGTTCCTGATCCTGCAATCAAGTCAGGGCTTTGACATTAAACTTTAATGATGCCTTTAAAACCCCAAGATGCTTAAACTAAGCGGTGCTCAGTCCTGAAATTCAGAAATCACATTTACTACATTGAAACTATATTACTGTTAAAATACTTCTTTTTTAAAAAAAAAAAAAGAGAGAGAGAGAAAAGCTAAATCAGTATTCCAGTGCAAGCAGAATGTCTGCTTTGAGATATTAAAACCATTAAAATATTAGCATAAAATTAGCATAAATACATACTTATATCTATATAAACTTGTTGTGAAAGCTACTTAACAGCGTTGTTAATCTTCACTTGTGTCATTTCCATAAATAATCACCTTTCAGTCAAAATGCTAAACTGATTAGCTCATTTCGGTGATCTTTTTCTTTTATCACTTTTCAAGCTTTATCACTAAAACATTTTGCTGGCATTTTAAACTAAACCGTTTGAGAGACGTTTGCGTTCCGGTGGTTTGTTTACGGAAACAGATCAGGAATTTCAGTCAGTCAGAGAGGCTTCCACTGTTACGACGAAGCAGAAAACATGGAAGATTAAATCAGGTTTAAGTAAATTACTGCCATGTGACTGACTTCACCAAAGCATCATGAGCACTGCAGTGAACATTTAAAAACAACAACAACAAACAAATAGCATTATACACTTTAGTTTAACAGGAAAAACCAGGGCCACGTTCGGCCTAAAATTGAGTCATGCTCCATTATTGAATTCTTGGATCTAATAGGATTAAAAAAGATATAATTGCTGATAATGAAGTTTTCTTTAACGAGATGTTTATCTGGACCTCAAAGGGATACTGAACACTTAGTTTCACTCACTTCCTTCTTTATTATTAACCTCATTAGATTTTGTACATTCAGTATTTCTGGTAACTGATAACATTAAGTGCTGCTCTGTAAATCTTCTTAAATATTCCGTCTTAAAAATTGCTCTAAATTGGACTTTTAATAAGAAAGTTAAATTCTATAATGGTAACTTGTGATTTCTTGGTGCCCCGTATGAGGGCTTTCACCCACATCTGCTCTCATCCACATTTATTTTTAAGGGTTACTTCAGAAATACTCAAACTATAATTTCACAGGTTTTTTGTTGTTGTTTTTCTTAGCTGTCATGTTTCCTCTGAAGTGAATCATGAGTCATGCTAAGACGTGCTGGATAAAAACTCCGAAGAGGTTTAGAAAAAGGTTGAAGGGGCCGGATTTAGCTGCACCGTTATGTTCTTTTAGAAAATGGAGAGCTTCTGGAGCAGCGCTCTTCACTTTAAAGCTACTTGAACCGTCACGGTTCGCAAAACCAAGGTCACAACCTTTAGCTTTAGAGTGGAAGCATGTGGAGAGAGGATTTAACTTGAGCAGTGTTTTGTGTTTTACCACAGGGAGAAGAAGAATCCTGCTTTAAATCTGCTTCAGGTTGTCACGAAGTCTTTAATGAACCAGTTAATTATTCTGAGCTGTAATACTGGATATCATTGTAGGCTTGGATGCTGATGTCTTTGATTCAGAGCAAGACGCATGGCTGTGTGATGATCTGGTGATGCTTTGGAGCATCCTGATTGGATCCTGGTAGGAAAAGGTTGCTGGAACACACGGACTCATTATATAAACACAACCGCATCACTACTGGACCTTTCTTTGGATTCTAAACTGTCCAAAAGTTGCACTTGATATATATATATTTTTATCCATGAAGGTTATTACTGATAACGTTGGGTCATGTTTTCATGTCAAACAAGTTCTGCTAGGATTCTTTGATGATTGTTTTTTATTTTAGACTGTTTAAACTGCTACATCTGCAGCAAATGGAGTCACAGAAAGAAATTAAAACGCAGAGGGTGTGTTATCATTGACCTTTTTTTGCCGTCGCATGTATTCATTTATATGCAGCTGAGTTACAGAGAGTGGAGCACGAGTTGTGCGCCAGTCATCCGCTGTAACGATCTCATTTACACACACGACCTTCACCGAGTGAACTCATGATGGAGGGCCACGGTGCAGCTCTTCACCTCCCAGGAGATGAATCCTGACTTACACGTGTTTCACTGTAGTAACTAAATAAAATGCTTTACGATGAATAACTGAATAAGAAGTTGAATTAGGATTTGTGAACTCTGAAACTCTGAAACACTGAGCACTCGAAGCAGATCTGTGGCCCATCCAGCATTCTTCCGACACACACAGAGAAAATACGCAACGGCAAATAAATAAGTAAACAATGATACAGAACAGAAATGTGAATCACAGCACTCGGCCTACATCCCTCTGAAAAGCGGGATTTAAAAATAGCTCACGTCTCGGGGCCAAATCAAACACAACTTATCTTTAATAATGTTTCTGTGCAGTCTGGGGTTTCCGGGCTGGAGAACACACAGACCGCCACGATACACACGCAAATATGGCTGCCAAAAACATGACTTTGCCGCTTCAGTAGAGTCCTGAGCCACTTTTCTCTCTCGCCTTTTTTTTAATAGATGCATTATTTATGGTAATATTTATTGTAATAACAGGCGACATGGCTTAGAAACAAACTAGACATTCATCTCTAAATATGGTGTCTGGCACTTCCTTTAAGACTGATGAAGTGGTTTAAAGATTAAACTCGGAGAGAACAATATTGGAATTACACTGCCCACACACACACACACATCAACTGAGTCTTTCAGCTTGGAGGGGACACTATCATTTTCATCTGAAGTGTGTTTGGGCTGAAGGGACAGCTAAGGAGAGATACGGGGGAAAAAAAATCCACCCCTGTCCTCTTCCTCTGTCTCTCATCCCTGCTACAAAGCTGTAAGATTTCCAACACATCTTCAGGACAGATTTCTTTTTTCTATTTTGGTCTTATTTACTTCGAGAGAGAAAAAAGTGAGGCTGGTAAGAGAATTAGTGTTTATAGCTGATAAATGATAACAGGTTTCATGTAACAATAAATGGATAAAAAGTACAAAGTGTCAGTCTTTAATAAATTTTTTAAAAAATGGTAAGCATGGTGGATCATTGCTGTTGGATAAGAATAAAGAATAAAATGTGCTATTACAGGAAAATAATAAACATTGCATTGGTAACAGTAACTCCGCTTCATCACACCACACTGTCAAAGACGTTGCAGAGCTAAAAACAGTCGTAGCTCCGTCACGTTCTTCCTCAATCACAGTTTGCTAGGAGGCATGGCTAAGTTTGAAGGCAGGCTTGTACATTAAAAGTGTTCAAAATGATAGAGTTCACATTTTATTTGAATTCATTTAGCTATTTTCAGAAACTATATAAATCATGCCATACTACTGAACCAAATGGACGATGCTAAACTGTACTCTGTATACATCACTATTCTTAGCTTGTTAGTGCAAAACTAAAGGAGGACACTACATTTGAGGTAGTACCCATTCCTCTTTAATGTTTCTTTTTAAGCTAATTATCCAACTAGCAGGTTTTCTGAATGTTAAGGTTCTAAAAACCTTCAGAGAACATTCAGCTTTTCTTGTTGTTTTGACAACGTTTTTATTTAACACTAAATACTTTCCTACGCTTTTCTACACTTAATTCTGCAATATGTTCAGGTGTTGAATGTTAACATTAACATTCAAATAATATTGGGTAGTAAACTGTTATTTCAACATTTTTTCAGAATGTTTTATTTTTCAAAAGATTACCGCCTGAACTTAGAGAACGCTTTAATAATGTTCTGTTAGCTGGAGAGGGCTGTGTCCTAAATAACAACGATAAAAAAGTAGGGTCATTTACATCTGAAGATCTGTACCCAGTCCTGAAGGAAGTGTGCAGTTCCAGAAATGCGACTGAAAGAAATCTGGGAATAATCTATACAGTTTGCGAGAGCTAATTATGTCTACTTGAACAACAACAACAACAACAAAAAAGATTTTGTATGTTTTTTCAGTGCATGTGGCTTGCATTACATAACACCCACATCAGGGGGAAAAGGCTGGTGTGCTTTGTAGTGCTTCGTCAAAACAATCATCATCATCATTGTCATCATCATCACCACCACCATTAAATTTGTGCTTCTGGTATTGCTTTTCAAATTATGTACACATCACTCATAAGTGATATTCTTGACTCATAATCACATTGTTCCATCACACTTTCTGACGCAGAATTCTGTGCAAAAGTCACAAACCAGCGTTTACTGTCCTGAGGTCAGTGGAGGTCAGAGTTCGTTGCAGGCGGACGTCTCAGCGGTCTTGAACATCAGGATGGAGTTGAAGATCTTGAGAGCCGGGCCAAGCTTTATGCTGAGGATCTTCACCAGGTCGGTCTGGGTGAGCAGCAGGAACGCCTCGCCATCAATTTGCTGGAAGGAACCGACACATTCATGAGTCACATGTCAGTGGAGGTTGGGAATCAGCCCAGTCAAGTACGTCTTGGCGAGTGAAACTGAGAAATACGTTCAGTCATGAAGACTTTTCAGTGATCGGCTGCAAGGCTTTAGACGTCTAGATAAACCTACAGTTCAACACACACCACACCATACACCTGATCCTCTGAAGATACTGAAGATACTCCTGAAACCTTCTGGAACTGGATGTTTCGTTAAACATCATTTTCTGGTAAATTTCAAACCCAGAAACAGACACACAGAACCTTGTACATCAGAAAATAAAAGGAGAGCCTCGTAATATACACAGCGAGAAACCCAGAGATTTAGAAATTGGTAAAACTAAACAACCCTTGAAGACAAGAACATTCAAGGCCCAAAGGGTTCTTTGGATAGATAAAAGTTCATCACTTCCTAAAGGGCTTCTAATTGAAAGCATCTTGGAAAGGGGAAACCTACTGTTCTACATAGAATATTTAAGAGTTATCTGGGTAGTTATGGGTTCTTGGCTTCTAACAGGGGCTCTATTTGGTAATATCTCTAAACGGGGAAACCCTCTGGTGTAGAGTTCCACCTAGTACCCTGAAAGGTATTTCGAATAGTTAAGAGTTTTTAGTGTCCTAAAGGGGTTCTATTTGGAAACCTGTCTGAAAGAGGAAACCGTCTGTTGTGAAGTTCCACATAGAATCCAGGTTCTTGGCTTCCAAAAGAATTTCTACATGGATCCCTCAATGAAAGATCTTTGTAGTTGAGTTATTTAGATAGTTAAGGCTTTCTAGCTTTCTTTTTCCCTTCTGAATTGAAACGCTATGTTCTAGGGTTCTACACAGAACTTCTAAAGGTTTTCCAAGAAGAACGTGTGTCGTACAGTAGAACTCTCAGACGAGCAAGGAAACTTCTTCATGATTGAGGAACAAGTCTAGTCACCAAGACTCCATAATATTTTCACAAATCTTTAAAGAGTTGAAGAACTCACTTCATATTTCACTGATCCATAAATAATAACACAGATTTAAGAGCTTTTTCAAAACTAATCCGACTCGAGGATTAAGGCAGGCTGTTATTTGTTCGAGTATTTGAGATTGAAATGGAGGTCACGCTGCTTAAAGCACGTAATAATTGTGGTTCTGGGTGAAGTGTAAATCGTTACCTCCTCCCTGAAAGTGTGTACTTGCTCCTTACACCCCGGGAGGCCCTGGATGAACTCGGTCACCTGTGGATTGACAAAAAAAAGGTCACAAGCGACTGCAGGTGATTAATGACAGAACATCCAGTTGGAGTTAAACTCACCAAAACACACATTCTCTTTTGAGAAAGATATTTGACAGGAAGCAAAATGCTGTGCAGATGCTGATATCAACAGTGCAGTGATGGGCAACATATCATGTGTCTCTCCACCATGTTAATGAACACATAATGGTTATTAAATGTTCTGATTAGATACAAGGATCATAACACAGGAAGGAAATGTCCAGCACCATACTGAGCTCAAGAAAAAGTCACAAATTAGACAATCACCCAAGCACAACTGCCAATGAGAAGACTTCCCAAATTCCCAAATATGGAAGATATCAGCTCAATCCCATATTCAATGACAGAAACATGGACAGGTTCTTGGCTTCCTAAAGGGGTTTAACTTAAACCCTTTATGAAAGAGAAGCCCTGTACTGCAATGTTCCACATATAACCCTCAACGGTTCTTAGTTTCCCAAAGAGGTTCTACTGGGAAATCTCTCTGAAAGGCGAAAACGTCTGTTGTAAAGTTCCACATATGATCCTCAAAGGTTATTTGAATAGTTAAAGGTTCTTTGCTTCCTAAAGTGGTTGTGCTTAAAAGCCTCTATGAATCAGAAGACCTATATTATAGAGGTCCATGTAGAATCCTCAAGAGTTCTCTGGGTAGTTAAAGGTTCTCAGTTTCCCAAAGGGGTTCTACTGGGAAATCTCTCTAAAATAGCTCTCGAAACCCTTTCCTGTAGCGTTCTATCAAATAACCTTCAAAGTTTTTTTTTAGATAGTATCATGTTTGTAGCTTCCTAAAGGGGTTCTACATGGAGCTCTCTCTGAAAGGGGAAACCAAAGACAGAGATGTGTAGAGACAGAGTTGTACATTGTAAGAATGGTAAGAACCATCGTTCTCATGGTTCTCAAGCTGGCTCTTTAGCTCTTGATGCAAGTGGTTACCTTGTAACAATGTGTTCACACATAAAGATTTCACAATACTAGAACCTTTAGATAATTAAGTATGAAATGTAAGGTAAAGTGGAACCCGATGTTACAATCTGACCTGCTCCACACTCCAGGTGGCCACTTTGCTGGCCGTGATGCCTGCCACTGATGGAAGGAGTTTACTGTGTTGGTCCCAGCAGTGAGGCATGCTGGGAGAAGGGACGGAGCATGGCATAAATACAGACTGATGCAGGGCTTGCTGTAGAGTCAGCTCTAAAAAAAAAAAAAAAAAAGAGAGAGAGAGAGAGAGAGAGATTGAATTTTAATTAAATACAAATTAGTGCTAAGGGAAATTAAAACTTAATTATAAATCGGATAGTTTCAGTTCTAAAATCTGATTGGCTGAGCCTTATTTGAAGCTGTAAAATCGTATACTGAGCACATCACAATTCTGAATCGTGTATTAATGCACCAATCATAAACCAGTAAACCATTACATGGAAATTGCTGCGGTGTCCACAGAATGCCCTACATTTGTGCTTTATGTTGCTTAGCAACCAAAGTTAACCAGTTAACAAGCTGCTCTGTGTGGCAGAAGACTTGTTAATTGCAAACATTATTAATTAAAAAAGGTAATTATTTATTTGTTAGAAGAAGAAGAAGAACCAAGGCCTTTATTTTCGTCACATGTACTTGAGCACAGTGAAATTTCTCCTCTGCATTTAACCCATCTGAAGCAGTGAACACACAC
>JAOTRR010000027.1:954413-964550 GCA_028570945.1 Gogo arcuatus | reverse complement strand
GAGGGGAAAGTGCTGTCTGTTCACTCACTCCTCTCACATTTTTTCCTGCCAGTCCTGGGAATCAAGCCGGTGACCCTTCAGGCCCAAGGCTGCTTCGCTAGCCTTCAGGCCATGGCTGCCCCAGCCATGTTCAGGGTTAAACAGAGAGATCATTGTTTACACGTGGTGCTTTCACAGTTGGGGAGTCAACTGTAATCAAAACGCAATAAAGGATTGACAGGATATATTAAGAATCTTGTCTATGAGTGTTTATGGTTCATAAAAATTAATTTTAGGTTGATTCCTCTTTAAGTGAATCTTCTAAATCCTACAGGCATATAACTGAAACGAGATCCTGTACAGAGTTTGAAGCTCGAGGCCCATCGGGTTTCTGTATTTCATTAAAACCAGTAAGTCATTATCATGTCTTTAATTAGTGACAGCAGTGGTGGCCCTGCCTACTGAGGACAAGCTGACAGTCCTGCTCATCGCGGCTCATCACAGCCCTTCGGTCTCCGAGTACTGTTTTTCTCGCCACAGGATTCTCACTCCGCCTGTGACATCTCGCAGACTCGCTAATCAATTCAGTGTTTGAAAAATGTGTTAATGAGAACACTGAGGCGCATGTTCCTTTAACGTAGAAGGTGTCTGATGATGTCACGGGAAGGACTATAGATGCGTAACAAAGTGGGATAATATTGGGATAAACCCCAAAGGAACCATTTCTCAGAAAATCCAGAGCTGATGTCGAGCTGCTTTACAGGGTTTCATGTCGAGTCTGTCGCATCATGGCTGAGTGCCAAAGCTGTCAATCTCTATTACTGGATTTATGAAAGCAATTCTACAGTGTCACTTCTGCTGCGCTACTGCACACAAGATAAAGCGGTTTATTAACCTGACTTCAGTGACGGCTCAGTCAGTTCAAACAGCGGGCCAAGCATCAAAAACCCTCTGTAATACAGTTCAGACCACGGGCACTGCATCAACACCAAAAGTTAACCTTTTATCTGTCTCAATTCCACACTAAAAATACACTCACACCACGAACACGGCGTTATTTAAAAGGAAAAAAAAAATCATCTCCCAGATTTATCAACTCTAATGCTAAGTATTGACTGGAATAAAACCCTGCGTGTCATGCTGTTACAGGAAATAAACAACAAAGGGGTGGTATTTATTCATCTCATATCACGGCAGAATTATAATTTCATTTATTTAGGAACATAGGAACAACACCATGCTTTTTATCCATTTGTAGTTACGTTTAATGTTGTGGAATGTCCACAAAACAAGTTCCAGCTTTACCTCTGACTCTGTTACAAAGCGCTGACACTGGAGACTCCTTCCATAAATGTTATTTCATCTGTTTATGTGGCGCGTCTGCAGTATGAGTCCCAGTGAATGAGTTGTTACTATAGAAACGATAACGCATTGATATAAACCTGTGATTTGCAGATTTTTTCTTAACAGCGGTCTGTGCTCGGGCCTTTGCACTGATGATGCCGAACACACAAATAATACAGTATCCACACGTGTTAATGTTCAGCAGTAATCACAAGCATGTCTGGGCTCAGATCTGCACAAATACACATACAGAGAGAAAGAATGCAGGGTGTGTTTCCATTAAAGCATCAGTCTGAAGCGGCTTTAATGAATGTGAGCTCCTGGTACAGTGTGTTCTGGAGAGCACTCGTCTTTTCATGCCTTTGATTCAGTCTGGGTTTCTTTAGAGTCACTGCTGTGTGATCGATCAGAGAAGCGTTCAAACAGAATGTAAACTCACTGTGTAAAAGAGAGAGAGAGAGAGAGAGAGAGAGAGTGTGTGTGTGTGGGGGGGGTTATATAATGAAGCTCTCTCTCTCTAAATACATATATCCCTTAAAGAAACCCTTGAAGAACCATTGAGGAACCTTTTTTTAAGCGTATATAGTACTTGGGAAACTTCAAATTATTCATAATTACGTTCTTCTAGAACTTGTCAGGTGTTTAACATTTAGAGCTTGGTACTGTACATGGTACACTTTTAGAAAAAAAAAGTTCTTCAAGGGTTCTTTAAGGCACCTAACCAGAAGATACCTTTCACTGAGCTGAAAGGGACAGTTTATCAGAAACGTGCAATCTACAACAAACACCTTCATCCACATACAAACACTATGGAAGACATGCAGCTTATACATTTTAGCTTAATGTTTTTAAATGCAGTTAATATTAGGCTACATAATCTTTGGTGTTTGGACCCCTAGATGAGGAACCATACAATAACTACAGAGATAATACTCTTATAATGCCTGGGCCCCTAAATGAGGAAACATATGTAATGCGACATCATTTACACCTTTATTTTTTTGTAAATCATCCGCACCACATTCACTAACGCCACACACATTTTAGCAGGAGGCAAATCTTTTACTTTAATATGAAACGCCCAAGCTAAAACAGATCGTGTGTTTTATTAGAAATACATGACTGTGTGAGTACATTAGTCGTAAATTAGCTGGTGTTTGCTTGTTCCAGGAGACTGAATTTCTGACTCTTAGCTTACTGTACTGTTCCCTTTTCTTTACCCAGACTGTCCAGGGAAACGTAGGGAAATTTTCAATTCAAATTCAGCGCAGAGCTTTAACTGAGCTCTGCTGCTGGAATTTAATGAGCTACGACCTTATGGTTTGAATATGATCTTGAGTCTCATTAACAGCGAGAGTTTTAACCTCAGAGGACAAGGAGAAACACAGCTACAAAGACTTCAAGGACAGAACATAAAAAGAAACACATCAGAAGAAATACAAAAGAATACAGAACAGCACGCCTGCTACAACGGCATGTCGGCAATATGTGTGTGTGTGTGTGTGTGTGTGTGTGTGTGTGAGAGAGGGAGGGAGGGAGAGAGAGAGAGTGTGTGTGTGTATAGGAAAGCAGCAAGATTCTAAAAAGGAAATGGGATTTTTCTGATACTGAGGCTGCATCATGTGAATACAGATACTTCCATAGTATTAGTACGTAAAAAGCAGTATGTAGGGTGTCTGAATAATCAGTAGGTATTTAATAGCAGTCGAACGGTACCAGAATGATCTTCTACATCCACAGTACCACACTATACTACACTACGCTTTCCCATAATTCAGCTGGAGCCTCAAAATAACCAAAGAAGAAGAAGAATTCCCCCTGGAAAAATACAAAGATGATGGCTGTCTGAAGCGATTCCTGATACGTTTGTACACTGCTATAACTATATGCTGACAAGCTGGCAAGATGGTGACATCATCATCATCATCATCATCACCATGGTTAGGATTAAGTGTAAATCTGTTCATTTGTTACCTTTTGACTCTGTGACAGACGACTCCTCGCTCTCCGCTTCCTCTTCCTGTGGCGGCTCCTCCTCTTTTTTCACCTTACACGGCCGCCCGACCCTGAGACGGGACACAGTGACTTCATCACTGAGACACAGCATGGTGATTGTGCGAGTGCCAAACTGATTACATCAGAACCTTCACTTATTAAATTGTGTGGATGTAAGAGATATGAGTGTAAAAAAAAAGTTTTTAACAGAAAACGTAGGACATCCATTACCAGATTTGTGTTTACACATGATTTATGAGCTGCTAATTTAATTATGTATGAAATCCACGGCTGATTTTCTATTCCATGTAACTAGCGTTAAATAGAAAATACAAAAAATAAGATACTTTTATTTTGCACGTCATAAAAAAGGCCATGAACAAGAAAATCAGAAATCACACAGCCTGAGCTGCACGCTCGACTCTGCAACGACCACATCGCATGCCGCACATCTGTTCTTTCCAGCTGCGTTTAATATAACAGCCTTGGTTTTTCTCTATAAAATGTTTCCCATGTGGGATTTATACGTTTCTTCTATTCCGTTATGCAATAAAACGCCAGCACCGTGACGGACGCTAATCCTCATCTGAAAGTAAATATTCTCGAAGAAGTGTTTATGGCTGTTTGAGGAGGAACAAACGAAAACCTGTCGAATAAAGATGAACCAAAACTCCCTGAGAGACCCGGAAAGAAGAGCTTATCCACCACAGGATAGTGCGTTTCATCTAAAATAAAAACGAGATCGTATCTGTGAAGAGTTCGCAGATGTGTTTGGTTAAACAAGTGCTCAGGGGAGGAGACGTGTAGTTTGTGGATTTAGCGGAACATTTCAGAGAAACATGTTCTGCTTTTACCTCAAATGTTCTCTGTTAGTCAACCGGATCTACATGGATACACAAGTAATGGTAGCTTTTAACCACCAGTTCAGCACTACAAAGACAAAATACAAAGACGTTGCTCAGGAATAAGAAGACACAAAATATCTGAATCAAATATGAACTCTACTATCCTCCAAACAATTAACGTACAACTCCATATGCAGACTTTACGCCACGCCTTCGATCTGAGTGACACCAAAGGGGCAGAGCTGTCACCTTCAATCCTTAAGTTACATCAATATTTACATGGGGAAAGTTCCTCATGTTCAGACTCGGGTTATGCGGCTGCTTAATTCCCTGTTCAGATTATTAAAATCATCTGTGTGTAGTCCACGCCTCTGAAGTTACCACACGCTTTCTTGAGTACAAGCGTCCAAGACGGGAGTTTTTAACAGCGTCTAGACCACAAGCACTTCTCTTTGAATCCCCCAGAAAATATCATGGATATTTATCCCATTTTGTTCTTTGCTGTCACATCTGTATGCCGTTACGTTATCCAGTCAGTCAGGACAAAAACGTTTTAGATTCCAAACGTACGTTTTCCAGAACAAAATTAAATAGCAGATGACGCAAGAGACACTTTTCAGACAAAAAAAAATCATAATGAAGTCTGCTGGGTTTTGTGCAAAAATAAGAAGCAAATTTGAGTCAAAGAGTCCAGAAGAAAAGAACGGAGGCTTGTTCTGGAAGATGTTCAGTAAAACGTATAGCTCATTTCCTTATAAAACTGAACACACTGTCCCTGAGACGAGTGTTTTTATTTTTACTATTGACTTTGTTTCATTTCATGTCTTATTTTTAAGGCATCTTTGCTCTACAGCATTTCTTTGCACATGCCTAAGACTTTTCCACAGAGCTGTAATACGATGTAACTTAAAAGTAACAGAGTTTAAAAGTGAAAGATAAAGAGACTAATATGAATATAATGATATATGAATAAAAAGATGGCGAGTGTTGAAATAAATCTAATTTAAGTCTAACATATATATCGCTGCATGAACAGTTAGTTGTAATTATCGCATTAAATCACTGCCAATTTGATTTACTTTAAGAATATGGCTTCCACGATCAGTATTCACAGTGCATAAAATAGCACTTGATCCAGCACAAGCACTGCATCTCAAGGTCAGAACTGAGTGGAACTTCTGAATAAAGGTTGTGCTGAAGTCTGAGGTCTCAATAAAGTCGTGCACAATTTCAGGAATAAGTTCTCCGATTATTATAACAACTGCAACCTCACTTCCTTTATTGAAGGAAGGCTGCCCTCGGCCACACCCGATTGTTTTGATTCCAGAGAGGCTAGTATAATGGTAATGCGGTTAAGTTAATATATCAATTCATTAATATATTTGTTTCCCTTAGACAGAAAAAGGAAACCTTGCTACCTTGTTACCTGTTAGCTTCATTAGCATAGCAGCTCCAAACGCAAATCTAACTAAGGAAACTTCTCGGAATGTCTTGGGTTACATTAGCACTGGGTGCATTTTGAAAGCGTTTCAAGTATTTTACATCAATGAGGAAGCTATTACACCTGGACAAAAAGTCAACAGAAAACAACCTTCAGAAACTTTATCGATCATTTGATGCTGGAACACATCATAAAATGAAAAATAACGTTGTATTGTATTGAATAAATTCAACGTGAGTAATTGCATAAATGATGCTGGGTCTGTTTTTCCTCCCCCACTGCCAGACCGTGAATCCTCCCAATTATACCGCCAGTCAGATACTATGGGGTGTTATCAGGAAAGCTGTGAGTCACACACACCAGCAGGTATTATGAACCGAGCTGTGATTCACAGAGTTCTGCGAGGTCTACTGGACACCAACTGGAATTACAATCCAATCTGTGATAAAGAGCTCTGGAGATGCCTGAGGCGTCATCATTATAGTCCAGTTTCTATTTCACAGGTATAAATCCAACACTACACATTTATCTCAAGGCCACTCCTGAGTCAGGCATTATTAATCACTGACTAAAATATTCAGCAACAGATGGCTGAATGTCAAAGTGTGTGAATGTTAATTAAAGAGCTTAAAGCTGCCCTTTACCTTCGTTTGGGCTCCGTACCGACCGGCTTCTGATGCGGCGTTTCCATGGCAATGGTTGCCATGTTGGCATTGTCCAGGTGACAGACAGGTTTACTGAGAAAACGAAGAAAGAAAGCGGCAGATCAATGTGTGACTCCTGATTCCTTCTGTCTGTTCATCCATCATTAGAAAGAGGCAGTAGGATGGACACACACGCACACACACCCACCCACCCCCACACACACACACCCACACACACACACACACACACATTCTTGTACTTCTATCTTTGTGGGGACTCTCACTGACATAATACATTTCCTAGCCCCTCACACTTAACCATCACAACTAAATGGCTAACCCCACCCCTTACCCTAACCTAAACCTAATTCTAACCTGAACCCTAAAACTAAGTCTTAACCGTCAAACAGCCCTTTGAAGAAAAAGTGAGGACCAGCCAAAATGTCCTCACTTCTCAAAAATGTCCTCACTCTGTTGGTAAGAAATGTATTCCGGTCCTCAATATATAGCAAGTACACACACACACACACACACAGACAAGGCTGGAGACGTGGCACTAAGACACAATCAGGTGTGAGTTCTGCCATTCAAACATCTGTTTCGCACAAAGCTGTGACACTGATATTTTCCAAGAAGAGGCATGATCTGTGTATCTGTCAAGACTATTAAAGGAGGCGTGGCCCTTGTATCCATCAAGAATATTAAAGGAGGCGTTACCCTTGTACCCATCAAGACTATTAAAGGAGGCTTGGCCCTCGTACCCATCAAGAATATTAAAGGAGGCGTGGCCCTTGTACCTGTCAAGACTATTAAAGGAGGCATGGCCTGTGTATGTGTCAAGGTTATTAAAGGGTGAGGCGTGAGCTATATTACTGTCAGACCTACTGAATGAATCATTCCAGGGTGGCCTCTGTACCTGTCAGTCTTAGTTACAGAGGCGTGACAGTCCCAGTGAGAAAGAAGAAATATTGAGAGAACATGTTTCACTGGCTGTTATTATTTGCACCAGCACTGCAGGTGTTACTGCTCATGCATTAGAGAATAAAATAATCTTGTAGAGGTTGGAAGCTGACAAGTAGGCTTGCCAGACAAACAGCAAATTGGCTTCTCTCAGTGTCTGTGAACTGGGAATGTGAGAATGACACAGTTTTGTAATGTGGTGCCAATTTTCTAAAAAAAAAAAAAGGACATCTTGGACTTGTTTCTTATACGCTTGCAGTTGTTTACTCTACACAATGCTGACATAAAAATGTCTTTGGCCAGGGTCCAGGAACAAATCAACATGTTTCAATAACTCACTAGTTTCACAGGTCAGGATTTCATCAAAACCTTCTTCACTCAGCTGCAGGGGATAAACCAAATGTCTTTTTTCCCCCGTATAGGCTGATTTGAGAGCTTAATCCCAGTGTGGTTTTCATCCCCCACTTATTATTTAAAGACTGCAACTACAAATTACCATCACAAATAAAGAAAAGTAATGAAGGGTGATGGAAACACATGGTTTTCTTCTACACTCTTTGATAAAAGGTTCCTCGGTGGTTTTTTGGACCGTTAGGGGGTTGTTAAATTCCAAAGTGGTTCTGCTTGGAACTCTTTATGAAACTGTAACCCTCTGTTGTAGGATTTTATATACAAGAGACAAATTAAAGAATGTTTTACAGTTCCAAATAACTCTTTTTCTAATAATAAAGCACCCAGAAGCAGTCTTATATTTGTCCCAGGAAGCATTTAAAAGGTTTTTTACAGAACCCTGCAGTATAAGCTAGCAGATACAGTAATGCAAAATAAAGAAATGTGAATATGATGAATATGAATTAATATTCTGCATGGCCAGCCATAAGGCTACCTACTGCACCAAGAAGCACAGCCAATCGGACCAGACCGTTACCAAAGGATCAGAACATTCTACAATTTTCATGATCTAATTAGCTACTCGTTTAAGCCTAGAGAAGGTGAAACACTCACTCATGACTGTGTGCAGGTGTATCAGGGGTCAGTTCTGCCCGCCGTGGTCGGCCCACACCAGAACCTGGCATCTCCCCGCTCAGTCGGTCCGGCAAAATCGAGTCCTTCTTCATATTGATCTCGGAGTAGGGACAGCCCATGGCACTGGAAACACAAACACACACACACACACACACACACACAAAGAGCGTTTTAACCAGCCACCATGGTTGTGTGGTTATTTCTGCAAAGCTAAAATTGTGGGTTCTTTCAGTAATAATAGTCACTGTAATTGTCAGTTTTCTGTTCAGAACCAAGAAAGTTCTAGAAGAGATTTTAAACACATCAGTTTCCACAGATTGCATCAGATTGCTGTTACTTGTTATCTACATTAGCCTTGTCACTTCAGTGGATAATTTAAATGAGTAAGCATCAGCTGCCAAGCATGTCCTGGGCGATCGAGTATATTTAGGGTGAGGAGTAAATTGTTTACAATTTCATTTTTTTGCAGAACAAACCCTTTAAGGTACACCAGGAATCAGGGACGTTTGTCACCTCATTGCTAGACTCCGAAAGTCCCTTTTTAGCCGGATGAACTTCTTAGATTGCTAATCCACTCCAGATGATCCAAAATGTTCCACTGTGTCTGGCTTCTAATGGACTGAGCCCCTCTTCATCTCAGCTCCTCAAATCAGGTCAAATCATGTTAGTCTACAGAGTAAATAACAAACTTCACCAAGCTACAGGGAAACATTTTATCATCCGAGTCTGAACAACAAATCCGGAGTCTTTTCACTGGTGGTTCTGCAATGATGAAAAAAAATGCTTGTTCTGCAGATTCCTTTAAAACCTCCAAGAATTGGAGCAGATGGACAGAATGCAGAAAAGCCTCAGCACTCTTGCTCTGAGCTCTAATGCATCTATATATCTGTCTCAGTGTGTTGTTTTTTGCTACACAGGTTACTCAGGGGGGCCATAAGCTGAGGAAAGCCTTGAGTGATTCCAGAACTGGACAGCAGCACCAGAACTTAAGACTGTGACTGTTAAAGTACTGCAGGTTGAATCTTTTCTCAGAGTGCCCAGAATTCACCCTTGAGGTACACCTTCATCCATAACGGTTGTTACTCCAGGGATAATCTGAGGGTCATCAATGGTGGACCTGGATGCACACCTAGCTAAGAACCAAGCGCTCGGATAAAAGGAGAAATGATTAACGTGTGGAAACGAAAAAAGGTGGACACATTTCAGCAACTCTACTTTTCTGAAAATGAACCATTGTGACTTCTGTAGCAAATCCTCTGTCATGGTTTATCCAGTGTAAATTATTTTGCTGACGGTTATTTTATTTTAATTTACTTTCCCTGGTTATGAAAAGAATTTGAGAAATGTGTGTTTATTCCCCATTTATGTTTGTTACAAACCATAACCACTCCAAATTGATGTGTTTTATTTATGAACTGTTAATGGTTAAGCAATAAAAAGTTGTTGCCCTTCCATTCATGTTACTTATTTGAACATTTTGTTGAATATCTCTGCTATAAACGTGACTAGTGCATAACCACAGGGGCAAAACATGTAGCATCATCGTCTCACAGCTCCAGGCTCTTTGGTTATTTTCTTCTGCAATTTTTTTCGGGATCAATAAAGTATCTATGTATCTATTTATCTATCTTCTGTTCACATGTTCTTCCTGGATGGAGAAAAGGATGGGAAAGATACATGATTGAACGGTAAATTGATAGATAGATAGATTGATAGATAGACTGGTGTATTTTTGCAGATTTCCTCTCGGCTGGATGGATGAACAGACGAACAGATGGATTGGGGACTGGATGGAGAAATGGATGGGTGTATGGAAGGAAGGACAATTAAATGGATAGAGAAATTGAACAAGAAGAAGAACCAAGGCCGAAGCCTTTATTTTTGTCACATGTACTCTCGCACA
>JAOTRR010000027.1:674222-685900 GCA_028570945.1 Gogo arcuatus | reverse complement strand
AATCCTTTTACCTTAACTGTTCAAGCACCAACCACCAAAGCAAATTCCTTGTATGAGAGAACGTACTTGGCAATAAACCTGATTCTGATTCTGATAGAAAACATTGATCCTGCTTAGCAACCACCACAGTCAACACATCTGCATTTATTATTGAGCACTAGAGAATTAGCATGTGAATGCTAAAGTGTGTTGTGACTTAAATGTTGACTTGTTTATTCGTGTTTGTGTTACCACAGTGTAGTTATACGTTACGGCGTGGTTCTGTTCCACAAAAGTAAAATACTGAGTGATGAAGTGGAGTTACTGAAGCTGATTATTTTCCTCCAACAGCATGACTCCAAGTGTTTCATTCCTCTTACACCACAGCGATTATGTTTTTAATTTATTAAACAGCATGTTTTACTTTTCATCCATTTCTTGTTCGGGAAACAGATTAGTTCCTGTTGTCACTTACGTTATAGCAGCTATAAACAGACGTTCCCTCATCAGCCTCTCTTTATTCTCTCTAAAATAAATAAATGTAGCTTGTGATGTTACTCAGAAACCGCAAAGAAGTGTAAATGCCTCCGTCCTTAGTTACAGTTTCACCTCTGACACTGGAGACTCCTTCCAGAAATGTTACATAAACGGCTCCTTAAAGAAAACTTCAGTGTATTAGCGAATGAGCTGTTACTATAGAAACGATAACGTATTAGAACCAGTGCATTAATATAAACCTGAGCTGCTGTTAGAGAAAATTAATCCACACCTTCTGACTAATCAGAATAGAGAATTTAACTTTCTGTGGTGTAAGTTGTGATATTCAGGACTGGCGTGTGCCTCATTCGGGATTTATTCTCCGAACATACAGTATTGTATGATGGCGTATTAGGGTTATTGTAGGTGTTAAAAAAAACTCGTAATTTCCGAGGTTATAGTAGTGCATTTATGTGAGGGGGGAAAAAAAACAAAACTTCTCCATATATTCTCCGAGATTATAGTCATAAATTTGTGAGAACAAAACTCAGGAAAAAACTGGTTTTGTCAAGGAACCAGATGGCTTCAGTTTGCAGTCTTTCCTCCTTGATTGCGCAGTATAAAAGAATAGTGCTAAGAGATTTTTAACTACGTTGCTCAGAATGCACTGCAGCCAGTAAGCATTAGGGTGTTTTCCTTATAAATTTGTGACTTTTTAATCTCTGAGAATATCCAAGTTTTTTTTTCTCCTAAATATACGACTTTAATCTCAGAATATTACCCCCTGCTCCAGCCCCATTTTTAAAAAAAATACCTACAGTAACCCTAATACGCCACGGTAGTATTGTGATAATTTTCTGAATTTTTTTTGGCTCTGGCTTTGACCCGTGTGTTTCCGCTTCAGGTGAAATGTTATAAGTACTGGCCGGACGATGCGGAAGTGTACGGAGACTTTAAGGTGACGTTTGTGGAGGTGGAGCCGCTGGCGGAGTACGTAGTGCGCACGTTCACTCTGGAGCGGGTGAGTGATGCACCGTGATATCCACATACCACCGCTCTTACTTCATTTATATTATTAAATCAAATGAACGAATTACTTGTTTATTCATTCTAATATATAACATGGCAAAGGGATATTTTTCAATTTGACTATTTTGTACAAAGATGTATACACCCTTCTATATTTTATATAACTGAATAATTTCACGTTTCTTTACATACATATAATTATTTATTTATCTGTCTTCAGAATAATCCCTGAGTAATCTCCTACTGCAACTTTATACACAGTTATATAGTTAAACATGACGTGTATAGAAGCGTCCTCTGCCTCATCATGTGTGTGGTGTTTTTTTTTTTTTTTTTCTTTCTTTTTTTTTTTTAACTATCACTCACTTGTTCCCTACAGAGGGGTTTTAATGAAGTGCGCGAGGTGAAGCAGTTCCACTTCACCGGCTGGCCGGATCACGGAGTTCCGTATCACGCTACAGGACTGCTGTCCTTCATCCGCCGCATCAAAATGTCCAACCCTCCAACTGCAGGACCCATCGTAGTGCACTGCAGGTACACACACACACAGAGTGCACTGTGGGAAATCTACACCCACTGGGGGGTTTTCACTGGGGCACTTCCTGTTGCAGTGCATTGTGTGCTGGAGAGATATTCTGTCTCTGTGTGTGTGATCCTGCTGCAGAACAGCAATGCACACAAACCCACATCCTGTGCTTCACACACACACACACACACACACACACACACACACACACCAGGATCCAGTAGTGTTTTGTTCTTACACATGTTCAGGTCTTATGTTTTATTTCCATGTTTTTAAACATGCTCAATTTAAATGAGTTAAAAAGTTAACAGTAATGTAAAAAATAATCAGAATTACGACTGAATGAATTTCGATTTCTTTTTCAGAAAAAAAACTGCTATAAAATATCATTTACGATGACATCACTGGTAGCCAAATTTGTTATTCAAGAAAACATTTTTCTTTTAAAAACAAATTAAAATTACTTGTTTTATTTTTTTTAAATGCATTTTCTTACAGCTTAAACATGTGTAAATGTAATTTATTTTTTTAATAAAGTAAAGACTAATGGTGCCATCATTTTAAATAATTCAAATCAACTGCAGTAATTGTTGTGGTGATCAGTAATGCTGTGGTGCTGATGTCACTTCCTGTTTGTCAGCGCGGGGGCGGGCCGTACAGGATGTTACATTGTGATTGACATCATGTTGGACATGGCGGAGCGTGAGGGCGTGGTGGATATTTACAACTGTGTTAAAGCGCTCAGGTCACGACGCATAAACATGGTGCAGACCGAGGTGTGTATGTACACACACACACACACACACACACACACAGCTGTGACTCCAAACTCACATACAGTTCATAGACCTGTCTGACCTGTGTGTGTGTGTCGCACTCAGGAGCAGTACATCTTCATCCATGACGCCATCTTGGAGGCGTGTCTGTGTGGCGACACCGCAATCCCGGTGTGTGAGTTTAAAGCTACGTATTATGACATGATCCGCATCGACTCACAGAGTAACTCCTCCCACCTCAAAGACGAGTTCCAGGTAACATGCGCGCGCACACACACACCTTAATATATTTTCCGGAAAACAACGTAAATGATAGATACTGTGTGTGTGTGTGTGTGTGTGTGTGTGTGTGTCAGACGCTGAACTCAGTGACCCCTCAGCCCCAGCCTGAGGACTGCAGTATTGCTCTCCTGCCCCGGAACCACGAGAAGAACCGCTTCATGTCCAACCTGCCGCCTGACCGCTGTCTGCCCTTCCTCATCACCATCGACGGAGAGAGCAGCAACTACATCAACGCTGCACTCATGGACGTAAGCACTCTCTCTCTATACCTCCATCTCCACATCACCCTCTTGCTCTCTCAGTACACCTCCATGAACATCTCACTATTTTTTTCTCTTCTTTTTCCTCTCAATAAACCTCAACATCTCCTCCGTGTTTCCCCCGCTCCCCTCCTTACAGTAAAAATCAGTATCTCTTGGCTCCTCTGATCTGTTCAGTCATTTCTCCTCTCGAGACAAATCCAGCTCTTTTTTTCTTCCTGTTCTGCTGAATGTCAGAGAAACGTTTTAACACAATCACTGCGTGTAAAATTAAACACATTCAGTCGATTAAACTGTGGAATCGCTTCCCTGTAACGCTGACGCAGACGTCAGGAGTGTACCAGGTAACGTCCCGTCTTTATGTCGAACTGCCTCTCAGACTGGATTTGTTTCATGGCCGCTTTCCATCAGCATGCGCAAGCACGCACACACTCACTTGTGCACTTGTGTGTTTTGGTCCTGTGTGACTGCTCCTCATCACTGTTGCATGCTTGTGCACATTCACCATCTTTATGTGGAAAAAGTCCTGTGTTGAGTCATACGAGTGTGTTGTGTTTTTGGTAAGTCACCGTGCGTGCGTGCGTGTGTGTGTGTGTGTTACACAGAGCTACAGGCAGCCGGCGGCATTCATCGTCACTCAGCACCCTCTACCCAACACAGTCAAGGATTTCTGGAGGTTGGTGTATGATTATGGCTGCACCTCCATCGTCATGCTGAATGAGATCGACCTCGCTCAGGTGAGAGCCTCATCTCTCTCACACACACACACACACACACACACACACACACAGTGTTCCAGTCCCTCCATGACAGTGTGTGACGACATCGTGTGTGTGTGTGTGTAGGGCTGTCCTCAGTACTGGCCTGAAGAGGGAATGCTCCGTTACGGCCCCGTGCAGGTGGAAAGAGTTTCCTGCTCCATGGACTGTGATGTCATCAGCCGCCTCTTCAGGATATGTAACCTGACCCGAGTGAGATCTCATTAATCATTACATAAATCTATAATACACTCAACATTATAATGACGTGTTGATTAGCTGATGTTTTTTTTAATTTGAGCTCTATTTACATTTCATTCGTTATTGTATATAAATGTTAGACATCAAACTCTAGCGCTACAGACTTAAGGAAGGTGTTGTGTGCGTTTCAGCCACAGGAGGGCTACCTTATGGTCCGTCATTTCCAGTACCTGGGGTGGGCGGGGCTTAGAGAAGTCCCTGCCTCCAAGCGCTCATTCCTGAAGCTGATCCTGCAGGTGGACAAATGGCAGGAGGAGTGTGAGGAGGGAGAGGGGCGCACCGTCGTACACTGTCTGTGAGTGCGCACACACACGCAGTTCACTTTATTAGGAACACCTGTACACTTAATGCAGTTGTGTGGCAGATGCTGGTCAAGAGCTTCAGTTAATGTTCACATCAAACATCAGAATGAAGAAGTGTGAACTCTGTGGCATGGTGGTTAGTACCAGATGGGCTGGTTTCAGAATCTGTGGGAATCTTCACACACAACAGTCTCTAGGGTTTACACACACAATGCACCAGACTGTAGTGTGCGGGAATCCCGGGAGATCAGCAGTTTCTGAAATACTGTCTCTGTGTGTAGGAATGGCGGGGGTCGCAGTGGTGTTTTCTCAGCCATCACTATCGTCTGTGAGATGATTAAGAGGCAGAATGTTGTGGACGTGTTTCACGCTGTGAAGAGTCTGAGGAACAGCAAACCCAACATGGTGGACACACCGGTGAGACACACACACACACACACACACACACACACACACACACACACACACACACACTCCTGCAGCACGTCCTGATTTGGCTGTGTGATAGGAGGTGGAGCTTAAGCTCCATGATTGATCGCATTATGAACTTTGTTAACTCGGTAAGGTTAGCTAGATACAGACGGGGTGGTGTGATGAAGCAGAGCCGCTGTTACCATCCTGACGTTCATTATATTCCTCTAACACTGATTTACCAACAATATTTTATTTAGTAAAGATATAGACACTTTATTTTGAAGTGCATTAATATAAACCTGCGCTACCGTCAGAGCTGCTGTTATAGAGAACTAATCAGCACCTTCTGACCAATCAGAGTCCAGAACTCAGCAGTGCTGTGGTGGAACTGCAAATTTAATTAAAAACACAGGAGGCGGAGCTATAAAATGTGAAGTAGAATCTAAAGGATGTTTTCTGTCTAGTGAGATTTTATTATTGCAAAATGTATAATATTGTAGATTTGCATATAAATTAGCATCCATCAATGTAACATTTTACGCACCAGAGCTATAATACGTGAAGTTTATTGACGTGTCTCTCGTGTGTGTGTGTAGGAGCAGTACCGATTCTGTTACGACGTGGCGCTGGAGTACATCGAAAACTCATAATGGAGAAGTGAAGAAGGAGCCATCTGTCCATCCATCATCCATAACATACACTCACACACTCGTCTTTCCCATCATCATCACGTAAACGTCGGAACGTCTGTGGATGGAAACCATAAATGTGGTACATACTGTTTAACAGACAGTGTTAGATAGCTTTGTAAAAAAGTGTGGGACGTGACAGAACCATTCACATTTTTTTTTTTTAAGCTTTAGCATTTTTTTTGTAAACAGACCAATCTGTTGCATGCAAACGTTTTTGTTGAATTTCTCTCCATTGTTGTCATTGTTACTGTCGATGAACCATGTATAGGATTACATCTGATGTATACGGATATATCCATCGTTGTGTAAAAAAAAAGTAAAATCTCAGCTGCAGCGTGTGGCTTTGGCTTTGTATTGTGCACTAATGGCTGGCTTATGGATTATTATTGTGTATTTTTATCACTTTCCATTTTTGTAGCAGAATTATAATCGTAAGCCAAAGACGAGTGTAAATATGTCTATAAAGCACATTGTATTTATTTTTTTCCCCCCGAAGGCTCAAAAACAATCGTCATTCCTGCCTGTTTACCTTGTAAACATTTTATTGTGAAATTCTTTTTATTATTATTTCGGTAGTGTTGTTATTTAGACTGTAGGCATGTGATGAATGGGCTGACTGATGCACTGCACCGCTGTACTTCTGCTTAGTAAAATGCTGTTTACACCCCGTTGTTACATTTATTACATTTTGATCATTTTAATCCAAATTAATTTTAAAATATTCAGAAAATTCACTGGGTATAAATTTACATTGTGCCAGCTCACAATGTTCCTCAACTGCTGCTTGGCCCAACGTTTGGAAAAGAAAACAACGATTTTTATTATATTTTATATTTTAAAGTGCTCAGTTGTCAAATCATGTGAATTTTTTTTAGATTGTACAGCTGATTATTTTATAAACGTGAATCAGTCATTTTTGTTTTAAAGCATTTTAGAAAATTTTATTTTAAACCTTTTTGAAAAGCATTTAAAAAAAGCATTAAAAAATACATTAGGATTGAATTTTGTCAGTCAAAATATTATATATACACAAAAAAGCTTTTTGGACGATATGAAATTAGGTTTGGTTAAATTTAAATAAAAAAAAAAAAGAAAATGACCACTGTAATCAGAAAAAGTTAATTCTCTCATAATTCCTTGCGGTTTAGTGACAATGCAGTAAATAATTTGTCCTCACATGCCTAGTGTTAGTTAATTTTGTAAATTTTTTCTTTACTTTTTGAAATTTTTACCTGCATTTTTTGTGTGTACATGATTGTGAACTGTATCTTTTACTGAAGCGATATCGAGGAGAAAACCTTTATTTTATGGAGAACTTGAGCGCTAACGTACATCCGAGTGTTTTACGTTAAATATCCAGTGTGTGTAAAGGAAGGAAACCACACGTTGGACTTTTACATGGCCGGGGGAGATCAGATCTACTGCATCATTTCAGTCACGCATCATCTTTGTTCTGTCTTTGTTGTTGGCTAAATGGCTGTAATGAAACTAGTGAAAATCCTTTTAATAAAAAAAGATAATCTGCAAAGTGTCTCTCTTTTATATATTTATAGTATCAGTGAGACCTTTTCAAACATTAAAAACAATTACAAACTGATGAAGCTGATAATTTCATACCTAAATCATCAAAATTGTAAAAGGTACAATATATTTTTTACATATTTTTAAAATGTTCTCCTTTCAGCATTAAACATTAATTTTTTTAAAATGTCAAGAAATATCAAGAGGATTCTTTTTAATTCAAAACCACAATATTGCTGGGAAATTGTTAGTGCATATGTACATATAGGTGATAAATATTGTGTATACACAGCACTAAATACAACTTTACTGTTTATCTGAAAAGGGTTCAGCTTCATTTAAATATTTCCTAAACTGGGTAGTAAAGAAGTCCTGTACTGGGAATGGAAATACTTATGGGTGGAATGTGTTCATTTAGTAACTGCAGTGCAATTTTACTTGCTACACGGCACCGACGTTTGTCTACGGACACTTTAGCTTAGTTATTAGAAGAAGTAGTCTTTATTTTGTCACATATACTCTCTCAAACCCATCTGAAGCAGTGAGCGCACACACACGTGAGCAATGAGCACACACACACCCAGAGCAGAGGGCAGCTAGGCTACAGCACCCAGGGAGCACTCTGGGGTTAGGTGCCTTGATCAAGGGCACTTCAGCCATGGGAGGAAAGTGTTGTTCATTCACTCAACTCCCCTCACGTTTTTCCTGCCGGTCCCTTGAATCGACCCGGGAATCGAACCGGTAACCCTTCGGGCCCTCCTCTAGCCTTCAGGCCATGGCTGCCCCCAAGTTACACCACGTGAGCAGTCGAGTTCTTATTTCAGGACGTGTTCACATCAGAATGAAACTGATTCTTTAGGTTCATTTCCTGCTTGGTTTGTTTTCTCACCGCCAACAATTAAATGAAATAAAACACAAATAAAGCAGCGTGAATGTACAGAATTACACTGATAACTAGTTTAAAACATTGTGTGTCGTATCTAGTGTTTATTTTTGTCTAAATCCTCAGGACACGTGGCACTCCTGCAGTGCCACAGCTCTGTGTTTTGGCTCAGATTAACCGCTGGCTTGTAGGTCAATAAAACAGTTATTGCTATTGTTTCTTTTAAAAGCTAAAAATGCACAGTGGACACGCACACACTGCTCCCGGATGCTTCTGGTGCTCCTCCTGGTTCCACCTGACGTTCATCCATCCAGGTTAAAACAGAAACACAGATGCTGTGCTGAAGCGACTGCAGAAACTAGGCTTACAAACCGTTACCAGAGAATCTGGTCAGTTTTGTCACCAAATATGGCCAAGGCCCACCTATTTCCACAAAACTACAGACACCACCAATCACACAAGGATCTCGCGTTTACCCTCCGCAAAACGCTTTCAAACAGAACCTCTAAATAACATTTAAACAGGCAGAACATTTTTCAGTCCAGTTACAGGAACTCGCTCCGAAGAAAAAACTCTGTGTACAGAAGTTTGTTTACGCGTCAAAAACTGCCGTAAACACAGAGAAGCGGAGAACCAATCAGATTGTGACCTTCACCATCCTGAGGCCTGATATCTCTTTTAAAGATCAAACCTCAAATATAACTTTATTTACTGATGAAGGGGAAAAAACTAATTCAGGCTGTGGAATGAATGAATGAAAGAATAAATAAATAAATAAATAACTATCCACGGGGGATGGAAAAGCGCATACACATTTATGAAAATATAATAAAAATAACCTTTTACTGAGTATTTTCTTCAGTTTACTTCAGTAGTATTTTGTTTGTTCCTCATCATACTCAAGATAATAATAATAATAATAATAATAATAATAAATATTTAAAATGACTAAATTATATTCAATATATTGTAATGTAATAATGTAACAGAATTATACGATATTTTGTCATAATATATTACATGTATATGAAATATAAGTTTCACTTTATCACACAAAAATATTACATTTACAAATATGTTTAAAAATATTTACATTTATTCATCTTTTTAATATATTTTTTAAACTTAATGATATTTATAGCACCGAGTTCTTTATAACATCAATAAATATTTACTTCCTTATGGCAACAAATGGTAAAAAAATAAAAACACAAAACATTTCATAATGTTATAATTAAATTTATTCTTGCTACAACTTTATTTTCACCGTAATATTATTTTCACTTAATATAATTATATTTATCATATTTAAATCATTTTTAATAATATATTACATTAATTATTTACTTCCTCATCTCACAACAGAACAGTGAAAATGGTGTACGCATTACTGAAATTATTAAGAGTATAATAAGCAAAATATCAGCTCATAAGTTTGTACCCCCCCCCCCTTTTTTTTTTTTTCTGAACAGGATATAAAGATTCTCTGTTGACCTTAAAGCAGGTCTTGGACACCCACAGTGCTGCCAGCGTTCCTTCATCAGCACGCCTTTCCCTCTTTTAAGAAAAGAACGAGCGAATAAAGCTCGAGTGTGTGGTTTCACTGCTGCAGCTCTGCAGAGCGTCGCTTTCCTTCGAGGCCAACATCCTTCACTTCCTGTTCTCGTCCTCAGAGAGCAATATTTCACACTCTATTGTTCTCGCTCGACATCTCCGAGCTCTACTTTGGCCGAAAAAGGGGTCAAAGGTCACTCTTTCACCACCACACTGGCCTTATCGACCTTGGCTTTTTTTTTTTTTTAATTATACATTAAGGCCCTCAATGGACGCCTTAACACGATAAAACTCAGCTCGGAGACAGGTTTTTAAAAAGGTACTGAGGATGGCGATGACACTAACGGAGTTCACTCGCTCTCTGGACCCTGAAACGCTGCCCAGGATTCTGCAGATTCAGTCCGGGATTTACTTTCAAGGTACACAACAAGCAGATAACTTCATACACTAATGTATTTGGGTTTGAATCTTAAGTAAATACACACATACTTAAATGGAGTGTAAATTCTATGCACTAGAATAGTTTTAACAAGGAGAGAAAAAAGAAATGGTTGATTCTGGTTGCTCTCCTTTTCATAGTTATGGTCACTTTACATTATAACATATTTAATATTAACAAGATTTGTGTGGACCAAAATGTTGTACAGCGAATAAGATAAGTGTCATGTTTCTCCTTTTATGGTCAACGTATGTAAACAGAATATTTGGTATTGAGAATAATTACCTGCTTGTTTCCTCTGCTTTAATTCTTTAAGTGGTTTTTACAACTAAACTGTTGAAACTTATTGCTCTGGCACATGCATTGTTCTTACATTTCATCAGCTCAGTAATACTGTACGTCATCAAAGTTTCAAGCGAGGAATCAGTAAATATACGCAGAAGTCGGTGTAATCTTACTGTCTTCAGATTCAGATAGAAAGTTCCACTGTAATATTGTGTGTAAAGGCTCCTTGGTAACACTTTACATTTCCTTTCAGCTAAATTTAACTCAATTTTAGCTTTTAGCTCAACATTTTCTGCATAAACCATAAACTCCACCTCGATTAAAGACTCAGTGAGGTTAAAGTAAAAAGGTAAATTAATATTTACACTCATTGGTGTTTGCTTAAATGCTAAACACTTTCATTAAAGACTAAAAACCCATAACCAAAGTAGATGAAAATTAGCTTAAAGGAAGTTCCTAAACAGTATGTATAAATATTGGCACCCACTATTCAGACTTAATAATTAATTTGCCAGTTTGTTTATTAACAGTTTACATGTTAGTTTTTGTTGACTTTTTTTTTACTCATAGATTCGTTTATTTATTTTTAGAACATTAAATCTTTAACACAAGTGTAACTGATGGTTCCTAAAGTTAATGGATGCGGTTTCCTTCTAAAAGCGAATACATCGCTATTATTTAAGCACCTTATTGCTATTTGTAAAATTCTGCATATTTGAGACACATTGAGGATATAAATTTAGTTAATTTAATTAAAATTTTAATTTTAAAAACCCCACCCTTCGGTCACATTTATAACGTGATTGAGAGAACGAAAGCTTTGTTCACAAACCCGTTAAACTGAACACTGCGTTTTAGAAATGTAAAAGCAACGAGCTGTTGTACTGCTGCTGCTGTTTTTGGGTCAGGTTCTGTGTACGAGCTCTTTGGGAGAACGTGTTGTCTCTCGACTGGAGATCTGATAAAGATAATCGATATCACCATCACCAGATTCATCGCACACACTTCAGACGGGACGGATATCAACCTGTCTTTAGATTATCCAGGTATATACACACATACATGTGTACATACATACATTCATACATACATACATATATTATATACACACATACACACGTATATATCACACAAATATATATATATATAATATGTATGTATGTATGTGTGTATGTATATATATTACATATATACACATATACATATAATATATAATGTTTATATATGTGTATATATATGT
>JAOTRR010000027.1:575699-586023 GCA_028570945.1 Gogo arcuatus | reverse complement strand
ATAATGAAGAAGGAGGACTACCTCAGAATTCTTCAGCATAATCTCAAACCATCAGAACCTTGTACACATCTGGGTGTTCCAACAGGACAATGACCCCAAACACACATCAGAGCTGGTTGTGGATAAAGCAGGATAACATTAAGCTTAAAACAAGTCCTGACCTCAACCCTGTAGAAAATATGTGGACTGTGTTTAAAAGTCGGGTCTGTTCCAGGAAACACACACATTTAATTGAACTCTACCAATCCTGCCAAGAAGAGAGGACAAATATCCACCCAGAATTCTGACAGAAGCTTGTTCATGGCGACCAAAAGTATCTAGTCGAGGTGAAACTTGCTACGGGACATTTAACCAAATATTGGGTGGCTGTATGTATATTTTTGACCCTGTGTTGATTTCAGTAAACCCAGAATAAATTAAAACTTGTGCACCAAATTCGGGTTTGTTTTTTTTCTATTAAAGATGAATGCTGTTCAAGAAAAAGAATGGTTCAAAGAAATAATTGAAAGCCCAACATTGCCATGACATTAGTGTCCATGATGACAATCATGTCCCTCTATGTAATCTTCTGACCGCAATTGTATATAATTTGATTCCTGTACTACATAAAAAAATCCTCTGGTGTTACATCCTCTCTAAAGGTTTAGGCAAGTTAATTTCATGTTTTTTAACTCTTTCTTGCACACACAGGAACATGTATGCATAAGTCACCTCCGAATCACTTCAGAGAATTACTGTAATTTGACATAAACCATTATCCTGATGTCTGTTGCTATTTGTCATTCTTAGTGAAGCATGTCTCTGTATCTCTACAAACATTCTTCACAAATTCCCAAGTTAAGTTAAATCAACACCATAGTGTTTTGTTTTGTTGTTGTTTTTTCTCCTGCTTTGTTAAATGACACTTTTTTTTTTTAGCTGGCAAAGACAAACACACTGTTGTTGTGTTGGGTTTTCATTCATTTTTATTAATTTTTTTAAACTTTGGTTTCGCATGAACACATGTAGTATGGGTTGCTGTAGTTGGCTGCACAGCTGTCTTTGCGTAAAGATCCTATTAAAAAGCTGCCGAGGGGTGCCAATACTTTGTGCGGTATAACAGATTTCAGTGGGTTAACCTGATCATATACACTGGAGCTACATTTTTGTCATTGTTTGAGACCAAGAAAGTTTCTATCGATTTCTCACACACACACAGTAATCACACTTGTATTCATCTGTCTTAAAGTCCAATGATAAGCAGGTGTTTAGCATGACAACGATAGCAAAACAAACACCTGCTTATCACTGGACTTTAAGACAGATGAATACAAGTGTGATTACTGTGTGTGTGTGTGTGTTGTGTAATACACCTGCATTGCTGCATGTAATATTTCCTGTCCAGTGTCTTAGGCCTTAGACTGGCAGTTTTAAGTGAAGTTACATTATTATGGCCAGTGGTTGCATAATATGGGAAAAAGAGCATTTCATGATTAATGCATTGGATTCACCAAATAAATTGTGCAAAAATAATAAAAAAAATTCCACCTAATAACCTCAATAATAAAATTATGGTTTGAGAGCTCATTTGCATATTGCAGGCTCCTGCAATTAAAATACAGCCATATTAAGAAATTATATACATCATGCTGCTGATTTTACTATGCAAGTTACAAACATAACTTTCAGCTAACGAAACACCTAAAAGCTACTGTACTGCATTTCATTAAACATCATTAGCATGACAACGATAGCAAAATAATGATGTTTAATGAAATGCAGTAGAGTAGAGTAGGCCTAAGACACTGTACAGGAAATATTACATGCAGCAATGCAGGTGTATTACACAAAACACACACACACAAATGCCTATTAATACCCATCAGGTAGAAACATCACACTTAAAGCACAGAGGGGTTAAAAATGGTTCACTAATGAAAGATGAAATCCCGACTGTGTGTGTGTTTACGACTGAGCTGACACACAACAATTAAGTGTTAAAATATCAAAACATTTTTTTAATGAAGTCCTTTGAGAACATCGAGGTAAACACAGAAACTTGCTGTGTCTTTCATGTAAACTTTGACTGGCAAATCGGAGGGAGGGAGGGGGAGAGAGAGAGAGAGTGTGTTGTGGGCCTGTAAATACTGTTGAACTTACCAAAATTTTGAACTTTGCCATATTGCAATGAAAAATATAACGGTAAACTCAAAAGTTCTTTATACATGTTTAAATGTGTGCTCAAGCTGGAAAAATATTACAATTTGCCACAAGAGAGTGCTAAAGTTCTAGGAATAATTACTCTTTGGATCACTGGGATGTGCAAGCTGAAGTCTTAGTGAAACTCTTATGAATGGAAAATGGACAGATGAAGGAAAAAGGCCCAGATAATGTTTTCCCAGTCTTCAGCTGTCCAGTTTCAGTGAAAGGGATCTGAAAAGCCTAAATTCTTCCCCATAAGAAGGTACATAATTAGTTGGAAGGAGTTGACCTGTGTACAATTAAAGTCTTCTAAATATAGTTACACTTGATCCTGTAAGAACCCAGAACATGTTAGAGAATATACCTAAAGCATCAACATCATGCAGACCAGGAAGTAATCAAAACATATACGGGTTCTAGAAGAGTATCAGTCAGGGGTTTGGTTATTTTTTAAAAAAAGAAAAGAAAGAAAAAACACTATGAACATCATCTCTTAGAGTAACATTAAATCAATTGTCAAAGAACACACCATGACCTTAATTCAGCCTAGAGGAGGCCGTTAACCAAACGTTAGTGACTGGATAACTTTCATGTTTTTATTTGTAAATGATTGATTTTGCTACCTATACTGAGATCCACCAATTCAATATTATGGGTCATTGTGTGTAGATTCAAGATATTTAATTCCAAGTTCAGTTCATAACACTACAAAGTATGGAAAAGTTCAAGAGGGTTTTTTTAAAATGACTAATGCCATGGTGTGATTTCTTCTCAGACAGCATAGAGGCCAATGTGGAGAATGCTGAGGTGAATGTTCAGTCTGCAACACAGCAGCTCGCCAGTGCCGCAAATTACCAGGTAACTCGCAATCAGTAGTTAGTAATAAGACTTCATAATCCCTCAAACCGAGGCTGCATTCTTCACAAATATAAAAACATATTTAATCATTAATTTTACATTTATTCATCAGGGATCATGTACAAAAAAATTATCTATTCTAGTTCATGGCATTAAATTCTAGCTAATTGCAAATATTGGTTATTTATAGCATATTTAACTTCTGTTTAATTCATTAGAAAACTATGTAGCATTAGTCATACTTGTAGGTATCAACAGGTATGAAGCACTGAGCATATACTTCTCATTGTGGTGGTGGATTGAGTGTCCTTTTATACTGTTGGCATGACTGTGAGAGTCCAGATGTGTGTAATCAGTAGGATGGTGAACGTGAATATAATAGAGTTCATGATGACTTTTGGATATTATGATCTTCAGCGGCCATGTTTGTAGGCTGCTCTCGGTTCTGGATGTTCTAGTCCATGGCCATGTTTGTAGGCCATTCTGTGTGAAGCAGTGTCAATGCCGGGTTAGGTGAGAGCATGGTTGGTGTGGTTTGGGGAGCGGAAGGAGTTTACCAGTGGGTAGCGTTCTGGGTACCTTGGACTGTGCACAAGCAGTACGTGAAGAGATGCTCTCCAACATCCAAAGGTTCATGTGGGGCCACCAATACTTCCCCTGTGTAAGTTGGTAGGTTTTGTGAGTACCTGGGTGTCCAGTGGCAGGCAAGGTGTGTGCCCAGGTGATGAGTTTGCTCTTTGTGGGAGCACAAACGTCTTAACTGTGTTGACTGACTGGGGATTCTCTGTCCTGGGGTGTTCTCAATCTCCTTGTCAAACTCCCAGGTTAGAGCCCCTAAAAAAACAGTTGGTGGCAAGATATGCTCTTCATTGTTTTTGTTGGGAGGGGCTGGGTATAGGCGTGAGAGGGAGTCAGCTTTTGTATTCTTGGGTCCTGAGTGGAAGGAGAGGGTGAAATGTGAACCTTGCAAAAAACAGGGCCCACTTTGCTTGTTGTGAGTTGAGTCTTGAAGTATTCCAAGTTATTGTGGTCAGTGTAAATCACAAACAGGTATTGGGCCACCTCCAACCAGTGACGCCATTCCTCCAAAGCTAGCTTTACTGCCAGGACTTCTCGGTTGCTAATGTCATAGTTGCGTACAGTGGGGGACAGTTTCTTTTGAGAAGAAAGCAGCTGCTTGAAGCTGAGGTTTCTCTCCATACCTCTGTGACCAGATTGCCTTACACCAGTCTCTGAAGTGTCCACTTTCATGATGAATGGCCTGGAAGGGTCTGGGTGTTTCAGGATAGGTGCTGACATGAAAGCTTCCTTAAGTTGTTGAAATGCTTGGTATGCTGAGGGGTTCCATTGTAGCTTTTTGGGCCCTTTCCTGACTAGGAACGTGAGGGGCGTGGTGATAGAACTGAACTCTCTGATGAATCGGTAGAAGTTGGCAAACCCCAGGAACCTCTGTCGTTCTTTCACTGTGGTAGGGGTCAGCCAATTGGTGATGGCAGTGACTTTATCCTGGTCCATGAGAACAACCACTTGTTTGATGTAGCAGAGAAATGATATTGTGGTAGCATAGAACTCGCATTTCTCCCCTTTTACAAATAGCTGGTTCTCCGAGAGCCATGCAAGAACTCTCCTGACATGAGTGATTATGTTCCTCTCTGGAAGGGAAGTAGATGAGGATGTCATTGATTGTCATTGATGTCATTAAGGGTAGTGGATAATGATACTTTACCTAACTGTGACCTGGTTTAATCCACGATAGTCAATGCACGGCCTTGGTCCTTCTCCTTTTTTCCCCACAAAGAAAAAGCCTGCTGATGCTGGTGATGTGGAAAGATGAATGTGTCCTTGTTTCAGGGCCTCTGTGATGTATTCATCCATGGCTTGAGTTTCCTTAACTGAGAGAGGGTGCACACAGTTGCAAGGTGACACAGCACCAGCCATGAGCTCAATGGCACAGTCATAAGGCTGATGAGGACGGAGGCTGCTAGCTTTGGTCTTGCTAAAGACTTCCTTGAGGTCCTAATACTTTGGTGGTATTATTTTTGTTGGTCAGCTTCAGGACTCTGAACTGAAGTAGATGCTACTAAGAGTGTAGTGGCCTGTAGACAGTGGTTTAAACAGTGTTGGGACCAGTGGTGGATCTCTCTCTCGGACCAGAAGATCTCTCGGTCATGGGTGTGCATGCGGGGGAACCCCAGCATGATAGGAAAGTTCTAGGTGACTGTGGTGATGGGAGCTGACTCTGAGAAGAAGGAGCGTGGTACAATGAGTTTTATATACCCCCCTCCGCTGGGTTTCCTGTCAAGGGCTTGGATGTGCAGGAGATTGCACAGTGGTTGAGTTGGCAGGTTCAGTTTTGTGACGAGAGGTCACTGAAGTTGCCAGCTGCTCCAGAGTCAATCAGTGCTGAAACGGCAGGAAAAACCCTCTGAGTAGCATATCTGCACAGGTATATCAAAATTTTGGTATGTAGTAATGCTGGAGATACTCACTGTGTTGGAGCGAGAAGGCTGGTTTTCTCTCTTTTTGTGCAGTTCGGAAAAGGCCTGGGTTTGGGTTGGACTGAGCATGAAGACACAGTGCTGAGGATTGCCACAGTAAAAGCACAGCTTGAGTTTGTGATGACTTTGGCGTTCCACATCCGTCGGCTAGCTTGTCCGAGTTACATGGGTTCAGGCCCGGAGATTTCCGTCACAGAAATTATCTGTGGTTTGCCCTTCTGGTTCTTTTAGTAAGTGGTCAAGATGGATGGAGAGATCAATGAGGGAGTTGAAGGATGATTTAACATCACAGCAAGCCAGTTCCTTTAGAATGTCAGAGTTCAATCCCTGATGATAGGCTGCCTTTAGCGCTGGCTCATTCCAGCCACTGCCATCTGCGAGAGTGCCAAATTCTAATGCGAAGTCAGCGGTGCTCTGGTTGCCTTGTCAGAACCTGAGGACTTGCTCTCCTACTTCCTTTCCCTTGGGAGAATGGTTGAAAAATCGCTGAAAGAGCTCCAGGATGTGCTCATAGTAGGAGGTGTCCTCTCCTCCATGGGTCCAGACAGTAGTAGCCCAGGTGAAGGCCTTATCAGTGAGCAAGTTGATGAACTCTGTGATTTTTAGTCCTCTCCATCACTCCCTCTTGATTGGAGAAATACAAGAAGCATTGAAGCATGAAACCCTTGCATGAAGTGATATTGAATACTGAGCTTGAATAACCTGAATATTTGTAGGGGTGAGCAATCAGCAACGGAGCAGATTGAGAGGGTGCTGCCGTAGTAGCCTGTGTGGGTGTTAGCATGCTGGAGAGTTGCACTAGCTGGGCATTGATCATGGCAGTCTGCTGTTGCTGCTCACCAGCGAGGCAGCCATGGGAAGCCAGGGCCTGTCGTCAGTCTTGAAGTCCTGCTGCCTCCATGTGCTGGCAAAGTATTTTGTCAGGTGGTAGTAATGGTTGCAGATTCAGAATTTTATTAAAACAGGGAAACAAATCCAAAATGTAAGGCGAGATCAAAGTCAGGGTACAGGCAGTAGTCAGGAGATGCATGATCAGAGTAATGGGGGGGGAAAGAAGACAGACATAAACCAAATAACCAGAACAGGACTCGTAACCAGAAAACACTATGGCAAGTCTTTGTATCGACAGGCAAGAAACACTGAGCATATACTTCGCAATGTGGCAGTAGAATAATTGTCCTTATAGTATACTTTTGGCGTGATTGTGTAAGTGAGTCCAGGTGTGTGTAATTAGTATGATGGGGAACGTGAACATGATGGTTTTAAAGCAACTTTTTGACTTATCTATTCTTTTTAAAATTTCTCGGTTCTTTTTCCATCCCTGGATAATGCTAACGTAACTAATTAAGATTAAAGCTAGGATCCACCAATTGGCATGATACAGCGGTCTTAAATTTGGTCACTGTAGCAATAGGTGAACATTAGTATATTAATCATTATTTATTTTTTTCCACAGCAAAAGTCTCGTAAGAAGATGTGCATCCTGATTGTAATCCTGGCTGTGTTGATTGTGATCGTGTCCCTCATCATCTGGGGTTCGCTTAAAGGATAAAACTTCTAAATTCACCTGAGTTGTCACAGGTGAACACTAGAAAACCAAACAAAATTTCTTCCCTGGGCTTTTTCTCTTTTTTTTTTTTTTTTTTTTTTTTTGGCAGTTATTCCTGTTGTGTAAATGGTTGGTTTGATTAAAAAAAAAAAAAAATGTTCACAAGCACGATGTCATGGTGACATCACACACTATATAGAAAAAACGTACATTTTCTAAACAATGATTAGCCATTAATTGATGTTTGTTTGTGTCTCCAGATCTTGAAAATTTTAACTTATTCAACATAAATAATAATCAGAAATAAATCCCATTCCTATCCTTCTGGAATGCCAAGTATTTTTTTAAAATAATTCCATGTGATTCTCTGTTATATGGTGGTAATAATAATGAACTAACATGGAAAGCTAGCAAGTAGCACTGGTCACGCTACGTCATGCTACTTGGTGGATGCTAGCTTTTAACTTTAACATTTTATTTCAAGGCTTTACTTTGTGGTAAAAAAAAAAAAAAAAGCAAGTGCTAGCATTTTTCAACATTCAGCATATCATGCTATCTTTTCTGCTTTAATATTAACGCCACACATTTATTGACATATCATGAGACTATTTACAGTTAACAGTTCCCAAATTATTACTTTAACTTTCTTTGAATTTTTATTAAACCGAACTTCTAATGACTAGCATTTGCTAGTGGATTCAGGCTAGTATACTTAATAATGATTAAAACCAAGAAACTTGGGTATCTTCATGCTAATTGCCGACTGTTAAAATTGATTCTACCATTCTTGCTTTAATTTAAATTTACCTTGTGCTTCATGCTAATTTCACCAATTAGTAATGAATGACAGTGCTGTTGATGATTGATTCTACCATTTAACCTTTAATTGCTAATTTACGTTAACACCAAGGGAACCTTATATAATTTATATAAAAAATTACTAGTGGTAAGAAATTGGATCTTGATATCAGTTTAAGGAATGTGTATTTCAATTATTTAGTAATGTTCTTGATGAAATGGGTTTAAATTTAATCAGATTTATATTAAGATATGAAGTTTTGAGGAGAAAAGGCTTTGGTCTGGAACAGAGTTTCACCATGTGTCTCTTTTTGTGCATTTCTGTATTTACACTTGCTATTTTAAGTGCATAAGTGTGTCCACACTGACAAGTATGGCAACATGCAGTGCACTGTGAATACCTAGGTGGTGTACTCGCACCGGTATATTTCCAACCAGTTGGAGGAGGGCACGTCATCGTAATTTCCAAATTTGCGTGAAATATCTACACACTCAAGTGAGGAAAATTAAAAACGTGTTTATTTTTAAGAAGTGAACAAGCGGGTATTTTTTGGCGGGTGATGCTACAATCGCCGTCAAATGTTGCGATTGTCATTTCCGGTAAGTGCACAACTTGCCATGTTCCATTTGAGACAACACTACCCTGTCTAAATTCACGCACTACACAAGTAAGTACATATTGTGCACAGTGTACTACATGGAAATGTACTAACAGAAGTACGCACATTGAGACACGCTGTTAGCCTCTGACTTCGAAAAAAAAATCTGAGTCTATCCATTTGACCGATACAATGCTGTAAAATTTTCTCTCTGCCTGTGTTTTACACTAGTTTTGGGGTTTCAATGAGTAGGAAAGTGCTAGTGTACTTTTTAGCTAATGTGGGAATAAAACGCGCCATGTCTGAAATGTGAAATTTGATGACACATCTGAAATTTATCAATTTATTATCTTCATAAATTTAGTTATTTAATAATTAATGACAGTTCATCTTTATTAAATAGCCCCTTGCAACACTACAGCTAATGCAAATTATAAGAAGAAGTAGTAGTAATAATAATAATAATAATAATAATAATAATAATAATACATCCACTAAAATTGCTGTTTTTTTTTTTTATTGCAATTCTGCCACATTTTCTTTAGGGGCCCCTTCAGCCTTTTGATACTTAACAATGGGAATGGGTATAAGTATCTCAAAAATATATAATTAATATGAAGTATAAAAAAAGTGGGTAATTTGGCATTGTTCGCATTGTGACAAATTTTGTCTGTTTAAAAAAAAAAACTAAATCTGAACCTTTTTTTTTTTTTTTTTTTCCCTTCTGATTTAGAAGGAAATTTACACTCGCATGCATTCCATTTAGGAAAATGTAAATATGCAGCTTTTTTGAGAGGCAAACATCATGTGCCATTTTAAACACAAGTTCACACACTATTCATTATATATTCAGTTCAAAACTTAAAAAAAAAATTCAGACATTGAATACACACACACACACGAGTCAATCATTTCTTATTGGGGTTTATATTCTATTGCCAAAAAAAGTTTGTTCAATCATGAGAGATCCATTTAATGATACTTATTGTAACAAATAATCATATCATTTTTTAAAAAATGGATGTAGTGTGAAAATCATTTGCACATATTGTTAATTTTTTTGATTTACTGTAATTATTTTATAAAGATATTTCATTCATGTTACTTGTTTAGTATGTAGAAGTTAAAACACAGCCTTAAACATTTTCTAATTATTTTAACGTCATATACATGTAGTGCAGAGAGTTGCAATTTCCCAATAATTAATATTCATTCTTGCATATTTTCAGTTTTATTAAATAAAGTTCAGTGCTTTCCATGATTTGTACAATAAATTGTTTTAAAGCAAAGTCTTTCATGTGATTTGTGAGACAGAGCTACGAGTAATGGGCCTCCTTTATCAAGCCTAATAGGAACGGATTTATGCGCAAATCATTCATATGAGCGTTTTACACACGAAACTTATTCATTAAAATACCGTACATTCGGGGGGAAATGTTCATAACCTTGCTATGCTACTGTGTGTAAATTTACACGTAAGAAGACTAACTAATTTGTACAGTTGTAGCAAGTGTAGCCCAGTCAGGGTACAGCTCTCTGAACTCATAAATAAGCATGTGACAGAGCAGGGGTTTGGGAGACTGAAGAGACGAGGACAGGTGCGCTGTTTTACTTGCTGTTTATTCACACTTTTGCTTGACCTTTCTGTGTTTAATTCTGTACAGCGGCCTCACTCAGACACACCCAGCAACTTGCACACACACGGTGATTTTGACACACGTACACAGCTCCATGCTAGATCACAACTTCCACCTTCTCCCTGGCGCCTAGCACTCTCTCCCTTTAGGCCATGGGGGCAGCCATGGCCTGAAGGTTAGAGAAGCAGCCTTGGGCCTGAAGGG
>JAOTRR010000027.1:529157-539962 GCA_028570945.1 Gogo arcuatus | reverse complement strand
CACACACACACACACACACACACACACACACACACACACACAGAGAGAGAGAGTTATGGACTGTGGTCCAAACCATAAACAACTTACTACCACTATAAAAGGATATTTTAAAGTAAGTGCATTTCAGATGAATAGAATGGAACTGATCTCGTAACACTTTCGACATGCTGTATGGTGAGTGTTTGGAAGAAACTGGAGGTTGTTTTTAGTTCATTTTTCAGATGTTGTGTGTGTGTGTGTGTGTGTGTGTGTGTGTTTACAGGAAAAGTCAAATGGATCAAATGTGAATTCTACTGCTGTTGGACCTGCTACAAGAATGTAAACACTCACACACACTTTAATGTTAGTTTGTGTGTTTAAGCAGTACATGTATTTATTATCTATATGATCATGTTTATATACAGTCAGGTTCAAAAGTCTGAGTACACTGTGGGAGTGTCCAAAACCACACACCCTAGACTCTATACAGTCCATATCAGCATCATAATTGGTCAACTGTGGGTGTGTCCCAAACCGCACACCCTGTAAACTATATAGTCCATATAAACACCATAATTGATTGCTTATGGGCGTGTCCCAAACCACACACCCTGTACACTATATAGTCCATATAAGCACCATAATCGGTCAATTATGGGCGTGTCCCAAACCACATTCCTACATCACAGTTGGTGGCCTCAGACTTTCGGATGTGGGAAATTGTGCCTCTGTTTAACTTTGCAGTATTAATTAACATGCATCTTATTATTGCTATGGATGTTTTTATAGATAAAATCTAATGAAATTGACAGAAAAAGTTTAAAAACACGTTTAATTCTGCCCTTTAAACATTGTGTCCAAAATCATGCCAAAATATTACCGACATGAGAAATCAGTGTTTAATCCATTTCTCACTAAACCGCTAAAGTGAACGTACTGCGCTGCGTGTCCACGTGAGGGATTTGCAAATAGAAAGCTTTTAAATTTATTTCCAAAAAAATCTAATGAAGCTGTTCGTTTTCAGTGCTACTGATTATTTAGAGTAATAATATACACGTTTTGAGATTCTTTTAACAGCTCGGTGAACGAGACATCAGACTGCGTTAAACTCAAACTAAACATTTAACCCAATCATTGTTTTATTAATACTACAGACGACATCTCAGTGACGGTGTAAATCTCTCAAAATCCAGACCAGAACCAACGGGAACTGTTCTCTTTCTGTCTGGTTCTGCATTCATAGCCAAGCCAAATATCTCTTTAAAACTGAGATGTTAGTACTGTGTATTGAAATACTAATCTACAAATATTAATATTAACAATATTTATTTAAATAACCACACCCACAAACATGGACATGCCCACAAGCTGTGAGTTTATCACAACTTTTCTTAAAATTCCTGTCTCAGGTTTCACAGGATATAAAAACAACAATTATTTTAACGTTTATGAGACAGTGACTCGGATGAGCCAGTATTAATTATAGCATGGTATTGATGTTACTCTGCTGCTACAGAAGCAACGATAAACTGGAATTCTTAGGATTAGAAGTCAGAATGATTGATATTCCGATGTGATTAATATTTTTGTCTTTTATATCAGAGTTTTAGAGCATTAGAAACGACAACTCAACATGTGTTCATGTTTGGTTTTATTTCATCACTTATCTGATGTTCAGTGCAAACTTGCTAACTCCATTTTGCACTAAAGTAAGTCCCAAACGGTGTGTTCTGATTGGCTGAGAGCCGTAGGAACAATAAACGCTATTAAACGAGTCAGCAGGTTTAGTTAGCACTGTGTTAGCCTCTGAATTTAAAAAAAAATGACAAACAGGATATAGATATTAATTGTAATTTTGTACAGCGATTTCTCCCACAGATGAAGGATTTGTATGGAGCCCCAGAAGGGACATAGAGGTAAACAAAAAAACAAAAACCAGATGTACTTTTGTGAGATCTCACACAGTGTTTTATTTAGGTCACTGTACTTCCAGGTCAGTTCAGTAACATGGAAACAGGGCTGTAGTGAAGGCTAAAGGCACGTAAATGGCATTTACGCTCCTTCTACATTTCTGAACTAGTGTGTACACACCTCTAAATAGAGTTTATGCAACTTTAAAATTTGCTAGCGTTCGCATTGTGCTGCATTACCAGCATTTACAGTATCTAGACTGTGTGACCAACTACATCATCTCTTGCTAGAGGGTATGCACGTGATGTCACCGTCTCTGGAAGTCACTGTGGTTACACCCACTGAGTGTCGGTGTTAGCTTTCAGTTCAAATCTACAAAATAGATTTAATGTCTGTATTTGAGGCAGATCTCAAAATTCTATGAGCCTTTCCACTGTGTGTGTGTGTGTGTGTGCGTGTGCGCGTGCTCCATTGCTGTGGTTTCCATGTTGCCAAACTGAGGGTCCGTAGATTTGCTTACGATAACTGATGAAATAAAGTCAGCTCTTCATCGTGCACTCCATATTTTGCGTAACTCAGGCACTCGGAAGCTCTTCTTCAGTAAGTGCGTTACTGAAATCTAAACAATTTTATTTGGAAAAGAATTTGTGCTGTAGTGATTTAAGTAACTGGATTAATTGTGAATGTTTTGTAACAAAAAACAACACAGATTATTCTCTGTAACTTTTCTACTTGAAGATCTACCATGTGTAAAACAATTATATTTCAGTATGTCAATAAATAAATTACTTTTAAAGAAATTATTTCTATTAGAGAAATTTTTTTTGAGAATTTGAGCAGAGAATATCTGATTAATTGTCTTAGGGTTTGTTTGCTTTTTACATTTTTACTGATGAAATTTCAATAAGAATGAATAAAATGCTTGTAAAGGCATATACTGCTCACCTTTTTCTATTTTTTGTTACAATTAAAAGCCAAACTCTGAATTATTGAACACGTTCAGCTGTTCAGCTGCTGTTTTTATGCTTTATTACAATTTAATCACACATGAATTAAGATGAAAGAAAAAGGTACAAATTAGCAAAAAATACATCGTCAAAATAAATACAGTTGAATATAAAATTTCTGTTAGTTAAATTATCTAACACTTCTATCTATACGGATCTAATATCTAATTTTTTTACATTATAAGTATTATTATTAAACCTATTTTCTGCACTTCGGCAGAACATTTCTGCTTATTTCATACATTTATTTCTGGAAAGAAATTAAAATTTTCTACCAGTAGAACAACACAATTTCAAACGTGAAATTAGCACAAATGTTTAGAAATAAACTTTACAATTATATGTATTTTCAATAAGATGTTTTATCGTCATTTATATTTTCACTTAATATTTTTCGCTGTGCAGTATGACTGCATTTTCAAACTAGATCTAGATTTATTTTTATATATTACCAGTCACACTGGCATTGTTTTCAGTAGCGTGAAGATATTTCTACTCTTGAATTTTTCATTAGATTTGTTGGTTTATTGTTACTTTTTATTGTTGACTGGATTGTTGGTTGTTTGGTTGGTTGGTTATTAGTAGTAGCAGCATTAGTATTGTTATTGATAGCAGGATGTTACAGGACATTAGACAAATAAAGCTGTAAATTTAAAAAAAAACAAAAGTTTTTGTTTAAAGATGTAAACTCAGAACACAAAATGTTCTCATTGATATCTTTAATGGGTTTTATAGAAAAAAAGATTTAACAGCATTTGTGATATGATAAGCATTTAATCTATAAAAAAAAACACATCCACATATAAATAACCATAAGAACTGTATAATCATTTGTTCTACAAACATAATAATTAAAAAAAAACATTTGTAACATCAAATGAACACATTTTAAGAAGAAAAAAACAGGCTTCAAACAGCAATGAATTTCTTGAAAGAGTGCACTTGAAAGGGCATTAAAATGTAAAAATACAGCCAAAGTTTCAAGCAAAAAAGCTAAATTCCTGACAGGGAGTGAAACGGACGCACCAACTAAACGCTTTCCCAAATCTTCTGCCTTAAAATAATGACAATATGTCAGGCTTTATTTCCATAACCTCCACGTTTTTAGTTTTCAAAATCCACCCTGGTGTTTGGATCTCGGTCCAGTTTTTATAATTGTGCTCATCACTTGTGTAATTCGACTGAGGAAATGTTGTTATCACTGACACTAGAAATAGTCTGAAAGAGGCTCCCTAGGTAGGGAACATGAAGAGTGGCCAGCATAACAAAGGACATTGCCTTCCTTTATTAAAAGACAGTAATCTCATAATTCAGGCAAAAAAAAAAACATTTGAAAGATTGATATTACGAAAGTATCGTAAACTGTGATAAAATGTTAGGCAAGTATTGTGATATAAAAATATAGGCTAACATTGGCACATGTCTAGTGTAGCGTTAAAAAATGAACGAGTCACATCTGTCATGATTGTAATCATTGTTTTTGTTGTTTTTCACAGCAGTGTGATTGATCAGGCGCTCGTGTTTAAAGCCGACTCTGAATGTATGGAGGTTAGCGACGGAGCTGGTGTGTGTTCGGCCCTAAGGCACGTTTAGGATTCTGATTGTCTGAGAAAAGCACGATTTATAAGTGAAACAAAGTCAAGGATAAAAACGACAGCTATGCAGTGTAACAGCGCTCACAAAAGTCTGAAAGTAGAGTAAAAAAAAAATTCAGTGTGTTCACGATCTATAAATGGGTTTACATCAAGTTATGAGTTTATTCAGAAAGATTTCAGCTCCATACCTGGACCTCGGCATTTTATATGTATAATATAAAATAAAATAAAGGATCGGCTTGTTTGATAACTAAAATGTAAAAACAGTTTGTGACGGTGAACTTATTCAAGGAAGAAGGTGGAACACAGAAACTCAGCGCTAGGCATGTGCCGATATATCGCGATCATCTTTTCCCTTTTTAATCACGGTTCGTGATAATCACAATATTCCAGAGCTTTCTTTTGATAAAGATGTGACATGCTTGTGATCACGCCTTCGTATACGTTATATAACGTAACATCGCGTGAATAAAGCTGTGTGTACTCTGCAGTTAGATCGTGTACACTGTGTGTGTGGTGATAATATTGTGATATATCGTAGAATTGTTTTATCGGCACATACCCATCATATAGAAAATTTTGTTCATGTCCTATCACTCTTAAATAAAGCATTTAGAGATTTAATAAAAGCAATTTTTCTTTTTTTGTTTAACATTTGTTAGAATTATGAATAAATTGATAAACCGCTCATATTCGTGTGAATATGAATTCATATCCCTTTTATTTTACAAACTCATATACAAAAAAAATAAATAAATACTATTCATTATTATTATTATTATCATTACTATGATTTACTGATTCCATTTATACCAACACACACCACTTTTAATAAAAATTACTGTTCTTTAAAAAAAAAAAACACACATTAAGCCCAATTTATGAGCTGGTCATGTGACAAAATCAGGCCTTCTCATTGGACACTGATAAAATCTTACAGGGAAAAAGGTTTCGGTCCCAACTGACCATTTATTTGTTCAGAATTTAAAAAAAATAAATAAACAAACAAATAAATAAACATATTGGCCCTTATTTATCAAACTTAAAATAGAAATGAGTGTAAGTGTTAACCTGTATATGTTTTATTAATTAAAAATAATAAGCTAAGCTATGTAGCCAGACTCGACGTGTTGAAATTTAGCTGGATTAGATTATAAGTAAACAGAGCTCACAGTGTTTTATGGACTCAGATGAGGAACTTTGTTTTTTTTCATATGATTAAAAAGATAAGAAAAAAAATTATGTTCTCAGAAGAAGGTTAAAAAAAACCTCGGAATTTGTAGAAAATCCGAGCAAAATGTGTCAAAATCAGCGCAGCTTTGATAAATAAGGACCTTTATAAAGTTTTGGGAAGAGAAATTTAAAAAATGCACCATTATTCATTCATTAATGGCTTCAAAGAAATCTTTACGTAAATTAGTGCATTTTCTCTTCTTTATAGTCCCATATTTTATATTTCATTTGATTTTTTAAAAAATCTTTTGATAAATGAAAAAAAAAAAAAAAAACTATCGACAGTTTTTTCCAACCCGTTTGAAAGTTCCTCGTTTTTATACACAGAAACGCAAAAACGCAGTTCCTCAAACTTTAACCAAGTTTATCATCAGAACTGCAGGAAATATGCAGATGAAATAAATTTCATTTTTAAGCTCATTTCTGATCGTTGATTGGACACGTGACAGTGCTGCTTTTACAGCACCGAATTATTTCCAGTGTTGGAATCATTTTATAGTAATGATTACAGTCAGGCTCTAAATCTGAGCTTTTGGGGAAAAACTGAAGAGAATTTCAGCTTTATACAAAAAATGTGTAGTTCAACTTTTATTATTTTTTATAATAACTTTTATTATACAAAATGACGAAGTAAAAACTTTTTTAGTAAAATTGTACTTTTAAACCTGACTGTAAAAATATTACGTTTCAAGCCACTGAATTCCTCTTTTATTTGGTTTTGACCAAAAAGTTTAATCCTTTTTTTAAGTGATTTACAAAATAAATTATCGCACACTATTTCAGTTTTTAATTTCGGATTTAAATGGCCAATAAACTTGTTGAATGTGGCACCAAATGTTTATTTAACCACTTAGGACCTAGTTAAAGACTTACAGGTTTAGGTTTTCTAATTGAAAAATAGATGTATTTTATGAAATTTCACAAAGAAAATTTCAGTAAATGATAAAAGTCACGTTTAAAAATCATCCAGTTCAGACTGAGAAAAAGTTCAGAGACAAAACGTCTCAGTAAAGTGAGTATAAACCTTCAGAATAATTACGATAGTGAAAATGTCTCTCAGCCCTGAGGATCTTAAAAAGGCTCAGATGTTAAAAATTGATTGTAAGGCGACAGACGTGCATTTGATGATGTTTTTATTCCAAAAGAGTTGTTTTTTTTTTTAATGAAGTGGTTGATGAAACTTGTGCTGAGATCAGCGAAAAACTGTCTCAAAGACTTGACAGTTTAAAAAAAAATTTAAAAAGCAATTTTAACCAGTAAGACGTTGAGTTAAGTTTTTTGAGGCTGCTCCTTCACATTTTCTAATTTCTGGAACTTTCCTGAAGTCCTTCGATCTCTGAAGCACCTTTTTTTGCTTCTTAACTCAATCCACTGTAAGGCATTCACAGACTAATAGGCAACATTAAAATAAACAAAAAAAAAAAAACAAAAACATAAAACTAGCTCCGTTTTAAAGATGGCTTCTTTGTGAGCAGTAGCGGGGACACCGTCTCCGTCCAGCGGCGACTCGCACTCGTTCTCACTTCCTGTCTGTTTTCCAAGTTCACCTCAAAAGGCCTGTTTAAGGTCACAAGTAACCCAAGGGCAGACACTAGGACCCAGAGACGGAGGCTTCCTTCACCTTTGACCTCCTCAGTGTCCGATGAGCTCCCTCGGAAACAGCAAGTCGTAAAGCAGCGTTGCCAAACGCCACCAAATCGGCTGCCGGTTTCTCTGATACTGCATGAACTGCAGAGGAGAGAAAACACACATTTAATCTTTAATCTATTTTCAATAAAATCACAGCGACATCATCAGTGACATCGGCATATAATTAAAATTAAAGATGTTTTTCTCCCCTCTGATACGAACCATTATAATTTTTCATTAGTTATACACTAGAAATTTCAGAGATAATCTCAGAACTAAAATCTAAAATGTTAAAAATTTAATATACATGCTTGTTTATTCGTCACATTTCAGTCATTTCTCATGTCGTTATTCGACTATTCATTAAGCATTAATTACTAATTAGTAATCAAAGATTTGCATTTTAGAACGAGTCACTGTTAACTGATCATTTAGTTTATTAATTAATTAATCATTTCTGGATTTATTTACTCTATTATTTAAATAAGTTATTTGTATATAAATTAGTAACAGCAACTCAGCAGTACTTGTGTTAATTAAAGCTTCATTAATTAAAATAATGAACTGATTTATGGGAGTCTCTGAGGAACTAACACTAGATCGTGCTGATGCACTTTTTTCCCCCTCATGAACACTCTCGCTCTCTCTCTCTCTCTCTCTCTCTTTCTTTGTCTCCACTCTGAGCTGGGGGCGGGGCATATGGTTTAAAACTGTCCAATCAGGCGCAGGGTCATGGAGGGCTTTTGAGAGCAGAGTTTAGTTGGGCAATGTGTTCCCGGGAGAGGAGGGGCCAAGTGTTGCAGTGTGTTGCATAAGCCATGTCACATGAACACACACACACACACACACACACACACACACACACACAGAGTTTTCATGCAACAACCTGAGTGTCAAAAAAAAACATTTCTACACCACTAGAAATAATTTCAATGTTTAATAGATTAATTTGTGTAACTCTAAACAATATTTATAACTAATTTATAATTATAATCATCATCATTTTACTCTGATCTTCAGAGGAGCTTCCTGGTCGCATTCGCACAGAGTTACATTAGTCCACAGCAGTCAGTCCACAGCAGTCAGTCTATAGCGGTCACGTTACTGGTGATGTCATGGGTGACTCATGGTTCTAAATTTAGCCTGCAGTATAAAACACACACACACACACACACTTGGGCTCTCTCTCTCTCTCTCTCTCTCTCTCTCTTCACATCTTCGGTGTTTCCAGCAACCATAACATTAACCTGATGTTATATCTACTAGATATAATAATAACAATAAGAAGAAGAGGAAGAATGGCAAATTAGGCAGTTAATTTTACAGTTGTAATATAAATAATAGGGCAATAAGATATAAACTATGAGTGGACATACTGTAGCTTATTTGATATAAGCTGATATGAGTCTTTAAATTATTATTTTATTTTTTCAGACTTTAAATGAAAGAATCGTTCTTTTATCATTAGGTTTTTTTCCCCGTTACTGTTTTGCTGGACTTTTCATAGTAAACCTTTACACCGTGATACCTGATCTTCAAATGTGACTATTCTGTTTGTTTACAGTGTTGTGTTGTTTACATTTATTTACGTTTAATTAAATCAGATATGAAATGTTCGGAAATGTTCAAATGCTTAACAAAGAACATCATGCAATATTTCATTACAATATTAAACACACCGATAAAAAACAGTCACAGAGTTCTGTGTACAGGATTTACATCTTTATTTGTCGTACGGTTGTGTTTTGTATTTAAAACGAATGCGAGCTGCCTCTCACTGTGACATCGTAAACATGATTCTCTTCTAAATAGTGTTTTGGAGTTGTACAGATGTCATAAATCATATTAAAGAGGTCATGAAATTCAAACTTATTTCTTGCGCATACGTGACGTATTTCCGAGTTAAATGGTGTGTGTGTGTGTGTGTGTGTGTGTGTATATATATATATATATATATATATGAGTGGGTGGGGCTTTGGTTTTATCAAGCAAGATTTGACAGGTTTGTGAAAAGTGGGTGTACAGTCAGGAACGGTGGCTTGAACATCAAGCAAAGGTTTGAGCTCTTAACATGTTTTGGATTATCGTAAATAATTTGTTATTATTCATTCGAGCAACTACGCAGTCAGAAATGAGAGGCGGTGAAAACGTCAAGCAAGATTTGCATGATTATGAACAAGGAAGAATTTTGTTCATTTCAGTAATCAATTTTTTTTTTTTAAGTTTTCCAGCTGTTTTTAAACTGTGTTTCTCTCACCAGCTGCATGTGCTCCTGCTGAAAACAATCTCCAATCTCACGCAGCTTCCGTCCGATCTGCACTTCCACACTCGTCCTATCCTCTTCTCGCTCTTCCCCTTTCCCTTCATCCTGCTGTTCTTCTTCTCCTGATTCCTCTGACACGTGAGCGGTGAAACCAGAGTCTCCACCGGGGAAGAAGATTAAATCTGCACATGGATAAAATCAGCACTAATGTGTTTATCGTATGTAGACAACTTAACAACAAAGTGCACATTTTGGAGATTAGAAAAAGTATGCCGTGTTTTACTCTCCATGGCTGCGCCCCAAATGGCAAACTACCCTATTAAACACTGTGTAACAAAAGGCTGGTACCTATCATGACTATTTTCTTATATTCTTATTTTCTTGCTAAGTGAAAGATAAACAAGGGGCGGAGCTAAGGTTAACTCTGATCAGCCAATCACAAATCTTTCTTTTCACTTCTACGGCTAATAGCACAAAGTGCTTACCATAATAATACTGGTTTAAACAGCTAAGCTGATCAGCTAGCTAAATCCAACACCACGCTAACATTAGCTGGTTAACTAGTTTGCTTAGATAATGTTAGCATTATCTAAGCAAACTAGTTTGTTTACTGTTCGTGCTTACTGTGAAGAAGCGCTTGTGAATCATCTGCGGATCCTGACGGTGTAGACAGCAACCCCAAACCCACGGCTCTGTGGAGGGAACGGTGGAGTGGACTGACTGTGTGTGGGACAGAGCCCGAGTTCCGGAAGCGTGGTGTCGTCTGAATCAGCGGCATGTTCCCTCGTCTGGTGTCTGCAATCTCGATCTGATTGGCTGTAATCGGTAAAGGCGTATCCTCCTCGTCATCCTCCATCAGCGGAAATCGCCCTGAACAAGGGGGAAAAAAAGGTAAATCTACATTAAACACGCAAATGATTTTATAAAGCATATGACGTGCCTCCAAAATTATTGGCACCCTTGATAAAAAATAAGCAAGGATAATTCAGAATATTTGTTATAACTAAAAAATAGAATGTGTTACATGTGTTATTCTTTTTAATATTTATTTTATATATTATACATTTATATATTAATTTTCCTCATTTTCATGAAGGGTGCCAATAATTCTGGAGAGCACAAATTTATATAAAGTATATATATATATATATATATAGAGAGAGAGAGAGAGAGAGAGAGAGAGAGAGA
>JAOTRR010000027.1:321797-333074 GCA_028570945.1 Gogo arcuatus | reverse complement strand
GTGTGTGTGTGTGTGTGTGTGTGTGTGTGTGTGTGTGTGTGTGTGTACAGAGTGTGTGAGCTGCTGCAGGGCGGAGCTGTGATGAATAAATGTTTCCAGCCTCATGAAGCTCACATCCCGTTCCTGCTGCAGTTCTTCATCGACTTCAACCTGTATGGCATGAACCTCATCCACCTGTCAGCGGTGCGCTTCAGACCCCACACACCAGGTAACACACACACACACACACAGGTTTGCTATCTATCTAACTTCAGTAAGTGAAATAATTTTTGTGTGTGTGTGTGTGTGTGTGTGTTAGACCCCGGTGAGCAGTGTAAGATTCCTGTAGAGGATGATGGTACACTGAAAAGCTCCAGACTCAGTGAGAGTGTGTTGGGAGGAACGTTTGCTCGGTGGGATGAGAAGAATTTACCCAGGTGAGATGTACACTGAATTAGCTGCTAATAAACATTACACACCTTAACACCAACATATTCACTGTGTGTGTATGTTGCAGCTCTCTGGTGTTGGAGGACGTGGCGAGGGTGAGTGTGTGTGAGCTGGAGGCCGACGCTGTAGCAGCAGACATCCTGAACCGACTGGAGATCGAGAGTAAGCAGCTTGTTACCATGAAGATTAGAGGATGGAGGAAGTGACGTATTATTGGCCCCCAGCTGAATGTTTACAGCAGCTCTGTAGAGGTGTGTGTGTGTGTGTGTGTGTGTGTGTGTGTGTGTGTGTAGATCAGATCGGAAGGAATCCTGGCCTGCAGGCCATCTGGGAAGACGAGAAGCAGAGACGTAGGGAGAGGAACGAGAGCTCAGAGATACAAACGCCTCAGTCTCAGGGTGACCGTGCCACACACACACGCGTGCACACACACACACACACACGCACAGCTCCATCTGTCTAGTAATGTGTGTTCTGATTGTACAGGAACATGTTGAAACTGTGTGTGTGTTTCAGATCGTCCGTGTGTAGAGCCGGTGGAGAGCGAGCGGTTCTTCATGAAGAGGTTAAAGGAGAAGCTAAGAGAGAACCAGTTTGATGTGTGAGTGTGTATACATACACACACATACACAAGTCCAGAGATCTGTACTGTGTGTTTAAGAAGAACTGAAATCCGTTTACACGCAGAAGGAAGACATTTATAGAGACAGACAGATGGGCAGTGAGACAGAGGGACACAGACAGGGAGAGTGAGACAGATGGACAGATGTAATGCAATAGACATGGGGAGAGAGAGAGAGAGCGCCAGATGGACAGATGAACAGGGACAGATGGACAGCAATATAGGTAGAGAGATAGATAGCAAGAGAGGCAGAGTGAGGGAGAGACAGGGAGGGAGGGAGTAAGACAGAGTGAGGGAGAGAGAAAGATAGACAGTGGGGGGGAGAGAGAGCTGCAGACAAACAGATGTTCGTCAGTGTGCTGATAGAATAATTAACGCAACGTCTCCTGAGCTCTGCTCTCCTTACAGTAATTAGTGTGTGTGTGTGGCCATTATTCCTCACACTGCTTCTTTTTTTTTTTCTTCTCACACTCTATCACCAGTCTTCATCTTCCTCTCTCTAAAATCCTTTCTTTCTTTGCTCCATGTTTCTTTCTGTCCTCTACAGTGAGTCCCTGTCTGGTTTTGGTTACATCCAAAACTCAGTCGTATGCTAACACTGTACTCCACTGAATTTACTGTTTTATTGCACTATTTTCCATGACACTGTGTGATTTAGGACGAGGCTGATGGAGAGACTGGAGCACACCCCCTCCACACTTCACATCAGTAAACAGTTTGTTTTTCTCACCAGGACACAGAGTGACATTGTAGCTGATGATGATGAAGATGAAGATGGATATGATGATGATTTCCCTGACCTCTCACTTCACCCTGATGATCTGAATCCTGGTGATCCACCATTGGTACTTGCCAGCCAGGTGGAGGTGCACAAAGATATACCTACAGGTGAGACAGGAAGTGCACCAAGAACTAATGTTTTGCACGACTGGTATAAATGATGTCACCAAAAGAAACATTATTTTTACATTGTTCTCAGAAAGTACTGAGCTAAGAGGGATCTGGTTTACTGGGCAATTGGCTGAACTGCTGGCCCACTAGCTGGTTTGCTGGTCGACTGGCTGGTTCCCTGGCCAGTAAAAATGTTCAGTTGCTCTGTTTTCTACAGATATTATGTTTCATATTCTTACACACTCTCATAATTAACACCCTTTCTCTCTCTTTGCTTCTCCTTTTAAGAAAATAAAAGGTCTGATGGCAAAGCTGCAGAAGTGGCTGTTGTGGATGAAGAGGCCATTTTGAGCTTGCTGGAGAGCAGTCAAACCTTCCTACCCATGTCTCAAAAGTCCAACAAATCCTTTATTCTCGGTAATCAGTCACTCTTACACAGACACTCTTTTCCTCCATTTATATAAAAATGAACAAAAGAATACAATATGGAAAGTCCTGAAGGAGAAGCTTCAAGGAGAATGACTTGGATTTGTGCTCCTTTAAAGGCAAGAGACAGCAAGTTTGTTTCAATGAAAAAATATACTAATTTGGATTCATTTCCATTTCTTTTACTTTGTTTCTTGGGGTTATAGATAACAGCCAGGATCAGGCGATGGTGGACTTTCTCGAGGGACTTGCAGATCATCGATTTCAAAAAGAAGTGCCAATAACAGCTCTCCATCAGGAGTTATCAGGAAGTATTAGTTGCCCCTACAACAGTGATGAGGAAGAGGCGGTGCCTGAGCTTGAGAAGGAAGAGGTAGAGCTAAGCATGATAATGTCGCAAAGATGGGATACTGATATTCCAGAACCATCAACTCGGTACGGGAACCTGATTTCTAGTCTTTCTAGTTTCTAGACTGTGTGAACAGGCGTCTAAATTCTCCCTCATTGTGATCTGTATCAGTTTTGAGTATTGTTACTTGGGGCAGCAAATGAAATTAAAATCTCCTGGTGAGAGTTGTGACTGGTTTTGATTTATCTTTCATTTCTTGCCTCTTGTAGATGGCTAGGGAAGGAAGCAAATGAAAGCTCCAGTGAAGAAGAGCGTGAGTTATCTGAGGAAGAGATGGACTGGAATGGAAACAACCTTTTTGCTGATCTGTCCATTCCCCAACTGGATGGGGCTGCAGACGAGAACAGTGGTATGTATTAACACCCCCAAAACCCAAAGAACCCTTCACACTGTCTCATGATTAGCAATATTTTATAGGTGATGCACATTTGACTTTTTTTTTTGTGTGTGTGTGTGTGTCGTCTCTTTGCAGATTCATCATTATCTGACAAAGGATCCCGAACTCATTCATCACTTACTGCTAATGATAAGATGTTGGGCAGGAAAAATCACTTCCAGAGTGAAACTGTTCACCTAGAGCCCCCATCCTCAGCTAAAATCCTTCTTGAGTGCAAACACCCCGAGCACAGACAGTCCCTATCGCTTGATAAGGAGGAACCAGCTGACAAGAACCTTCTTGATAAAAGTCAAGAGGCGAGTGAACCATTAACAGGGCTCAAAGTGAATAAAGACATCCCTTATATCCCACCAGTCAAGCACCCAATTCTGTCAAATATGTCCCAGATTGGTGCTGATCGAATGGGCAGCCACCTGCTTCACACCAACGAGACTAAAGCCGTGGATGTTAACCAGCCAAATCCAGAGAGGTTGAGTTTTGGCACCTCAAAGCTCTCCCAGAGCCACAGAAAGTATAGTAGCATCAAAAATGCTGAGAAGAATCACATTTCTGTCTTGCAGAATCACAGTTTTTCCTTGTCTTATTCCGAACTTAGAAACTGCCCCCCTAAAGCCGAGCTTGAGAAAAGTGCAAAAGACTCTAGAACCTCCCCTATGCTGAGGAATTTTGAGCAAGCTCCAAGTTCAGTGAAAGACCTTGAGTGTGTGGTACCTCAAGAGGGTAAAACAGAACAGGAAAGTGAAGAGGGTGATGTTGGGGAGCTCAAGATCAGATATGAAGACTACCAAGAGAACAAAACAGAACGGAAAATAGTGGCCCAGCAGGAGGCACACTACAAATTCTTTCCCAGTGTTATTCTCTCAAACTGCCTTTCAAGGCCTGTAAAGAAGCAGGTTGGAAGTAAGATGATTGACGGTGGTTGTAGCTTGGATCATCTGGAACAAAAAAGGTCAAGAATGAAATTAAGCAAGAAGAGGAACAGTCCAGCGAGTCAAAAGATGGCAAGTTTGACTGAAAGTTCCCAAACTTCCAAAAATGAGGTTACTGTAGGTTTTACCTCAATCACACCAGTCCAACCAAGCAAGGAAATGAAGGAGGCTGTTGAAATGGAAACCTCTGACCTTGCAAAATCTGATGCTGTAGGTAAAATTTCAGTTGAAGGTTCTGTTCAGGAAAGTCTGACTGTTCTTCCTGACAAAATAGCTTGCACCGAGGCATCTAGTTTACCTGGCAGCAAGTATACCTTGCGCACAAAACGTAAAACAATGAATTACGATAGTGAGGATGGTGATCACTTGAGTCCTTCTCCTTTCAAACAAGCCTTGTCACATCAAGACAGTCTTAAAGAAAACTCTCTTCTTACCAGTAGTCGAAAAAAGAGGAAATTGTCTAAAAAAGAACCACCAGTCATCATCAAATACATTATAATCAACAGGTTTAAAGGCCAGAAGAACATGTTGGTAAAGATGGCCAGGGTCAAAGGAGATGAGCCACAAGTGGTACTAACACCACAGAAGCTTGAATATTATGATAAACTTGCCCCTCTAAAAGATTTCTGGCCCAAGGTTCCAGAGTCGACAGCTGTCAGATACCCTGTTCCTGAACCAAAGGTAAAGAAGCACCCCAAACGGAAGGCCAAGGTTTCACCGCAATCAGGGAAACTCGGCAACCTTCAAAAAACAAGTTTTGTAAAAGGCAGCAAGATCAGCAGGACTAAGAAGGTTAAAATGTTATCGCTGCCTGCTCCTAGTCCTTGCTATAATGACCTCACTGATGACTTCTGCAAGGAGTATTCCGATGTGATGATGGATTTGGGTTATCTCTCTGAGAGAGCACCCAGTCCTACTGATTCAACACCACCTCGATGCTGGTCTCCTACTGACCCCATTTTAGAATCGGTGTCTAATGCTTGTTTGATAAACTCTCATAGCGATCCTTGTCTTGGCTTATCATATGAAGCCTCGTCCAGGAACCACTGTGGCAGTAGGGGCAGGACATCGAAACCAAGGAAGCCTTCTGGTGCTAGCCCAAAACGAAAAACTAAAACCATTATTAAGCCATCTGAGGGTGAATCTACAATACCTGGAGATATGCAAACAAAAAACAGTCGTAGAAATTCAAGAAAACCAAAGAAATTCATTGATGTTAGGGAAGGAACTGACAATAGCAAATCTGCTCCCCAGAAAACTAGGAGGTCTTGCAAGAAGAACCAGGTAGAGAGGTTGGAAAGGTCCTCTGCAGGACCTCTAAATAGTTCACAGTCTTTGTTTCCAACTGATGACCTTCCACCAACACAAACCCCATCTGATGATTTGACTCCCTATGAGCATCCAGGTTCCTGCCAAAGCATTCTTCAGGTCAGTAGTGATCGTCAAGCACTACCATGTACCACTGAACCAAAGTCAGAGTTGGTCCAGTCGAGCATTGGAGATGGAGTGGTCATCTGTGTCCCTGCTTCACTACAAGAAGGTTGTCAGTCTTCTCAGAATGCTGCTAATCTTTCAGCTGAGAAGACCACTGGATTTCCATGCTCAGTCATAAAACATAATAACTCCAGGCCAAGTTCAATCACTGTAAGTGAAAATGGAGCCAGTCTATGCAAATTTAAAACTGAGTCCTATGGTGGAGAACAAACCTCTAAAGATATTCATTATTCACAGCCAGACCCAAAGATGACTGCCAAACCCAGGAGACGTCAATCCAAAAAGAAGTTAGAAACTCCTACTGTACAAACCCCTGAGATTATGACATCCTTGAATGTTTTAACGCATGGACCTCAAAAAGATCTTGCTGAAGTTCAGTCAGTGCCAAAGAATGGAGCGATGCCGGCTCATCCAGAGATGCCTTCTGGCATTGCAGTCTTGAAGGCGCTGCTCCAGAAAAGACAGTTCAAGGACGGGCAGTGCTCTCAGAGAGATAAATTATTAAACAGAGTTTCTAACACTAAACACGCTTCTGATGTAGCAAAACCTAAAAGGGCATCTTCAGCAACACCAAGAAAACCCAGAATCTCGAGAACTTCGGTGCCAAAAGAATCTAAGCCAAGAAGTAGAAAAGGAAAGAATGGCAAAACAGAAGACTGCATTCGTTTGGAACCTCCGCTTTCAGATGGGAGCCCTGTGTTTTTGTCTGATCCTGGTTTTGACAGTTGCTACTCCATTGAAGATAGCTTGTCTCCTGAGGTTCCTCATAATTACAGTTTTGACATTAATGCTGTTGGCCAGGCTGACTTCTCTAGTCTGTATTCCAGTAGCCAGTTTGTTTTAACAGACAAGAACTTGCCTCAGAAGTTCCTCAGTGATCTCAAACAGGAACCAGTGCTCTCTCTGGATTTGGAAAACGGGCAAGAAAAGGTCCTAGACCTTGTGGTGAACCACATGCATGAATCGGAGGGGCCAGTTAGTCCTGAGCTCTTTGATAGATCCTCTGGTGGAGACCGCGAAGGGTTTTCAAAGGAGTTCTGTCTGTCTCTGCTGGACCCTGAGAAGGTTTTGAGAAACAGACATTGGGGCATTTCATTGGCTAAAATACATGGCAGCCACTTTCAAGACTTTCACTGTGAAAAAAGTGACCTGTTGTTAAGTCCTGACCACTTCTTACCCCTTACGTCTGTCTCCTTTGGTGATAATGGTGTGTCCCCAACAGGGGATTTGCTGGATGGTAGTGAAGTTTTTACATCAACAACTCCCAGCAGTTCGCCGCGGTCTATCAGCTCTCTCTCACAAATAAGGAGTGGCAATCAGGCTCAGAAGAGTGCAGGAGTTCATATCCTCAAGCCCCTAATGTCCCCTCCTAGTCGGGAAGAGATTCTTTCTACCCTGCTGGAGCTGGAACTTTCAGAGGCCACCTATCAAGAACCTTTCTGCAGTGACCCCTCTGACGTACCTTTGAGACCAAGGTAAGTTACGGTATCTTTATTCAATATTAGATAACATTCCAAATCTTTTTTTGAATAAAATACTTACAAATACGGGAATGACGTCTATACTTTTTTTTTTTTTTTCTCTACAGAGAGATTGCTGGATGCAAGCTAATTCTGGAAACAAGGTTAGCAAAAGACTTGACGGAGTTTGTTGGTGGTTTATCACAAGAAGGTCTGCAATTCTGGAAAACTGCATTCTCTGCCATGACACGCCCAGGGTCTTCACCTTCCTGTGGCACTGACTCATCAAACTTGACCAAAGACAAAAAGGAACGGAGCAGTTTGTCCCCTACTGGTGGTCAGAAGGTAATTCTACTGCCTTGCAAAAGTGCTCCAAGCCGGGAACGAGTACAACTATGGCTGCAAGCTAAGAGACAATTTGAGTGCCTTCAAAGAGATCGGAAAAGAAGACCCTGTGCACAAAACGTGATGTCGATACAGGACAAAAATAAATCGCCACACCATGAGGAGGTAGGAAGCTTTTTGCCTGTCTCTCAAAGGCAGGGTGAGGTGTCTGAAAAGGTGTCAGCATTGCAGACTCTCAAGAAGAACAAGTTAACTTTGCCTCTTGGTATATCTCCAGTAGAGGCAGGCACCTCCAACGACAGTCCAAAGGCAATGAAATGTGCCATGGAGGCTGAAATCAGAGGGCAAGTGGAGGGAGATGGGAACTCCTTCATGCAGACTCAATCTTCAGACTCTTCCTGTGTTCCACCATGGCAGCAAACATCAGACAAAATAGATTCAGACAACAAGAACCTGGAATTGGGTGTTGGACTAACGTCCCCTATGCTTGGCAGCTCGATCGATCCTCTCTCACCAGAAAGCATTAAACCAAAGCAGTTTCTCAGTCCGTCCCCATTTCCTACAAGAGACCACGACGGGGAGAGTTCAAGGCCTTCCCTCCTCCACAGCACCCCCATTCTCAGCAAAAGGAGAAGCAAAGGAGTCTGTGAGCTTGACTGCAGTCCTGGATCAGAAGGTAGTCACTTTGAGATGGTCTACCATCAATAGATGCACTTGAATTGCTTAGTACACCTGCTAATGTAACAAATTACGTAATCGTATCAAATCACGTTTGGTCTAACCCATTTTCCAGATGTGGAGCCAAAATCTCGGAGACTCCAGCAGAGACGAAACGGCAACATGAGTGCATTACGTAGAGTATTGATCACTACACAAATGAAGGTCTGGTCAAAAAGAACACATCAGTCCTGTTGCGTGTAATATGATACTGTAACTTGGTCAGAAATTAGTCTTAGTTGTGAAATTTTTCCTCCTGTAGAATCAGTTCGCTGGTCTAAATGTACCCAAAGGGGATAACTCTCAGATTGAGGGGCCATCGCTTTGCAACTCGTACGGGTTTAAAGTTGGCATGCAGAACCTACAGGAAGCTAAAGCGCTGCACGAGGTAAGTGCCCATGCTGCAAAAGAGCCTGGCTTGCAGGAACTTTCGTCTTCAACAAACATCCCTTATAATGCAAACATTAACCATCTTATTAAACTCTCTGGGCCTCGTTTATCATTCTGGATGCAAACAAAATTATTCATAAATCGTTCACAGGATCATTTACACAAGAAATGTGGTGGTGGAGATAAATCCTGTAATTTGTCTTTTTGCGGGGGGGCATTCGTATGTTCTTGTTTCACTTCAGTTTGTGTAAGTTTATGTACAAGGCGATTCACTAATGTGAGCCTTGATTGATGGGTTTCGACTTTTATTGTTAGAGTTGCTGTGATTTTTTTATAAATGGGTTACGCTCATGTTTAAATCCCGTGATTATACTTTATGTACCAATTTCGTGAACATTTTGTGAAACTTGCTTTAATGGCTTCAATGAAATGATTCCAAATGACTTGGAGGAGGAGTTGGTGTGTCTGTGGTAGCTGATACGTTGCAATGACTGAGCTGCTTTAGTGGAAAATTAAAGCACACTAGGTGTTCTTTCAGCATTTAGTCACCATTTTCTTGTTTTCAGAACTGTCAGCTTGACCTTTTATGGGCGGGGCAAAATGTTTAATTTGTTTTTTAAATATACGGCTGATTTTGCATTTCAGTCTCTGCACACAAGTGAAGAAAATCAGTGAAACTGTTGTAAATCAGGAGGGAACCAGGTTAATATCATCAGTTTTGTTTAACGATAACTTTTAGATTGATAAACAAGGCCCTGAATTTCTGTAGTGTTATTCTGTTGATTGCAACATTTTGATTTTTCTTCCAGTTATTCATAAACTTCCAAATTTTCTTGTTAAACTGATCTCCCTCAGGTGCAGCACCTAACAGTGATGAGTTTGGAGCTGCACGCCCGAACACGCCGTGATTTGGAGCCTGACCCTGAGTTCGACCCCATTTGTGCCTTATTTTACGGCCTTAGCTCTGATAGTCCGCTTCCTGAATCTGAGAATAAACAGATAACGGGCGCTGTCGTCATCGATAAAGACTGTCGCTCCTCAAGACAAGGTGAACGATGGTCTGTTTGCTCTGTATGTCTGAGTCTTAATGTGGAATAGTGGTGTGCAGTTTGCGAACAAATCGTTCGTTTTGAATGACCTTTTTTAGGGAGTATCCCCCCCCCAAATTCAGCTGCTCAGTCAACTGCATGCAGTCCCTCTCAGAAACCTTTATCACTACGCAGTGTACACTGGACTAATAGCAGTCATCAAAGAGCAAGAAAGTGTGGACTAATGCACCAAAAAAATAGGTTGCTGTAATGTCTGCCTTTTCAGAAAATAGACTAATTATCTTACTTAAATTGACACGTGTTCACATTTACCCCAGTGAAGTGATTATTTTTAATCTTTGCATTACAAAGAAAAGGATCTAAATTTAGTTACATTGCTGTAGCGTCTCGACCATCAGATTTCTGCAGCTCCGGGGCCAGGAAGCTCGAATTCAAAAGCATGAGTTTGAAAATCTGAGTTTGTAAGTTTGAGTTGGTTTGTGCAGTACATGAGTCTACCGGAACTCACGGCTCAGCTTGCGTTCAATGGCTCATGCAGCAGAGAGACAGTTCTACCCAAAGACACCCGAAGACTTAACCTGTGTTTTGGGTCGTTCTGTGAATACCCCATTCAGTGTCCCATAAGGCCGAGCTAGCAGATACTTTCTTTAACGGTTTCAGAAATGGGGAAGTAAGAGGCTGAAACACACACAGGCTCATTTCTTTGTGACAAAATAGAAATGTTTATGTAGCTAATCAGTGACATATTGGTTTGTTACCTGATTTTAAACATTTTATATTAGAAACATTTTTTTCCCCAACAATTAAACTATGGCACTGTTTGTTTGAAATGGAGTTTTAAGGACGTGCACATAATTGTATGATGTTAAATTGACGTGTTTTAGGCTATGCATGTTTTGTCAATACATTGATTTTATTTTACCATTTTAAAATGTATAAATATATATTTTTTTAAAAACAGCGGTAGTGTTGGATCTTGCATAACCACCAAATGAAATGAGAACAATTTTTCTCCATTTTTAAAGGCAGTTTTATTTTTGTAACGAACTAAATTAACAATAAATTAAAGAAATTGAGAGTACAAAAATAAGCACAATATTTTAAATACATTTGTAACTTGAATAAATTGAGTATATAAATGTACGTGAAATTTAAATATCCCCCCCTGCCCGTGATTTACAGGCTCGAGGAGCACAGCGCCCCTACTGGTCAGATCTGGAGTTGTGGATCTGCAGGTTGTTTACGCTGTGGATGAAAAGGAGCTGTTTGAGGAAATCTGCAAAATAATGAGAATGTAAGAGAACGCTGCACACGTAAACTTCTGAAATAATATACTTATAGAACACAATGAGTCCAGACTACTATAAATAGATTTTTTTTAATTTGGCTTTTTTCTAGTTATTTCTTTGTGTATATTCTGTGTTTCATGGTCTTACTGTATGCAGTGTTGTGGGGTTTGTTTTTTTTTTTTTTTTAGTTCACTAATTTCTTGGCAAGTAATGATTCATCCAGTTCACAACTTAATTTGATTAACGATAGTGTTCACAATTTATTTTTCCCATGATATTTTTGGGGGGAAAAAATCAATGAAGATGATTTTATTACCAAAAATGCAGCATTTATTTTTCCTCTATCAACTTAAATATTACTTTTAAAAAAAAACATTTGCTTCATTTTCTTAATAACCAACAATAATTATTTACTCACATTTGTAAAGGT
>JAOTRR010000027.1:262689-277717 GCA_028570945.1 Gogo arcuatus | reverse complement strand
ACACACACACACACACACACACACACACACACACACAACCAGTCAAAAGTTTGGACACGCCTACTTATCCTTAGTAATGAGTGTCCAAACTTTTGACTGGTACTGTATATGTACTATACAGTCAAGTGTCCACTGAATTCTCTAAAGATAGTACTTACGCTAAAAAAAAAAAGCTTATTTTTAGTTTTGTATGATTTTATAATAAACACGAAACAATCCATGTATTCACTGTGTGCCAGCTAAATGTTCCTATAATATGGTAATAAATCAAAACTAAAAACCTGAATAAAAGACTTCTAATCATTCTGCATTAAGTACTCATAAAATAAGACTAAATGTTTGTTTACTTTTTCGTGTTAAATCCTAAGAGAAACCATGACTTACGTGAGGGGGGACAAAAAAAAAACCACACAACCACACAGAGGTAGAAAATGCAAGCTGTAATAAATTGGTCTCTGTTGTTTAAGGTACAGACTGCTGGTGGCAGTAAATTATCCGGAGAGTCAGTATGTGCACACACAGACACAACGCTATAGACGTTCAAAATTTACAATGCAAGATGAACAAGACTAAAATGGTTACCATCTACAGTTCACCACTGCACTACAGGATCATCAGTCCAACCGCAACAGAAGCTAGTTCATTTTAAAATTCCTACAGGGATCCGCAACAATTAAATTCTCCCTCTAAGGGCTCATTTCCAACATCAACCACATGTGCCGGATAACTTTAAGGGCATGCGTAAGAGGTATATCATTAACTGTTTCAATTAACAACTTAAAGAACAGGTTTAATACACAGTCCTGTCGAGGGGTTAGCAGATGTTAACAGGAGCGTTCAGTGTCAAGGGCATCGAAAACATCAACAGTTAATAACCCACTGAACCCATTAATCATTTAACATCCCAAAAACAGCAACACTGGATCTACTGATCCATCCTCCGTCCTGAAAACTACCCTGTAACATTGGACACACCCTCTTTTTGAATGACCACTGCAGGTCGCATATCATGCAGCTGCTTGAGCAAGAGGTCAAAAACATTTGAGAACCCTCTATGCACCTCAAACGTCACCTTGCTAAGAGAAGTTAGCTTTTGAGGGTTCTTAAATTCAACAAGTTTCAGTACATCTCGGCAGTGATGATCAGGATTGATCCTGCTGCACACCACTGAGGCAGTCTTTAGGTGCACGGTTGGGAATTTCTTGTGTGGGTGTACATCCGTTAAAGTAGTCTTCCTCTTTCCCGTGGACTGCCTTGATTCTTCCAGGAACTTGAGGAAGGAAACCTCGAAGCCCAACGGCTTGAAAGAGCTCAGGGTTGCGTTCTGCTCTTGTGGCAGCGTGGCACTGGAGGAAGTGGAGTCGGAATTGATGTCTGCATAGTTGACAGAGTGAGTCTGCGCTGCTCTTAACCTCGTCATTCTCTTGCGTGCCAACTGCAAGTGTTTGACACGTTCCCCCTTGCGTGGACGACCTCTCTTTCGCTTCACCACCACCGAGATATCCGAGCTCAGGTCACTGGACAATTTAGCGTCTGAAACTTCAGTGTCCTCAGTGCTCTCCTTCTCGGACGTCGGCTTTGAGAACTCTGATTCGCTGGGTCCGGTGTCCACAGCGTCGTCGTTCTCAGATGCCTCGAGAGAGCTTTCATCAGACTTGTCGGTATCATCACTCCTTGACGCAATTCGTTTGTACTTGGAGCGAGACATTTTCTTGCAGAAGATGTAGTTGCTCCTCTGCTCCTCCAGGTATTGTTTTGGCAGGCCATGCTGGGCATAATGCTTCATGAGATTTCGCTCAGAGTCATTGACCGTCTCACAGCCTTTAATCATGCAAGGGTACTGTAACTGAGTCCTCTTGGTGCACATGGCGGAGGCCTCCTCCTTCGTTTTCAAAATGGGGTTTCCGTACTTTGTCCAGAGGTTCTTTTGTTTCCTTCTCTTTTTCTCACCCCCCTTCTGAATAGGCTTTTTATTAATTTCTCTATTTTCCTTCTCAAGGGAGACTAAACTGTTCTTTGGAGGACGGCCAAGTCTGACACCTCTTGAGTTCAGCAGTCGGAGTTTGTAAAGGTCTTGGTGTTTTTTCATAATGTGCCGCAGCAGGTTTGACCTCGTGGTATAAACACAGTTACAACCCTCCACCTCACACTGGAACATTCCATCAACAGGCTCAGTTCTAGAAAGTTTTACCTTCTTGTGTTCGGTGTCAATGTGGTTAACGTACTTCCAGAATCCAGTGAAGGTAACCTCACAATCTGGCTGGTCACACTGAAACCTGCCCAGGTTCATACCAGACATCATTACGCCTGCTTTGTCAAGGCTAAGTTTGTGAAGCTGAAGGTAATGCTGCAGCAGGTCTGTAACAGCCTGGAATATTCGAGAGCAGTCTTTGACTTGACAGCGAAACTCTGTTACCTCATTGACCTCACCATCAGGCATGTCATTCTCCTCCTCGTTTTCATTATTCTCCTCCTCGATCTGTTCATCCTCTTCGTTTACTGCAAACGTGGGGAGGGCAGACTGATGTACAGCTTTGTAGTGAAGAATCAAATTGTGCTGAATTGTAAAGGCAGCCACACAGCCTTGATGAACGCAGCGGTAGGGCCGATAAGGGCTAAAAATATCGTCCATGTCCGTCTTTTTCTCCTTAGTCCTCTTGGTTACTTCCTTTTGTTTTGGCATTTTAGGTCTTCCCAGTTTGGGCTTCTTATCTGCGGACAGGCTACCAACCTGTGCTGGGATTGAAGGGGTCTGGGCTGCAAGGAGTGTACCCGAAGGCAAGAGATCCCCAGGGGGCATTCCGTGGGTGTGCTGAGAAGGTGCAAGAGAACCTGGCATGAACCCATTTGGCCGATTTAACTGCTGTGCCACACTTGAGGAGGTTAACAAGGAAGGAACAGCTTTAATCACTGATGGATGCATAGTAGCCTGACTCTGGAGTTGACGTGGAGTTGTCTCTGCTCTCTGTACAGTCGTGGGGCTACCAGAGTCAACAGAAGCAACAGGAAGCTGTTTAAAAGGTTGAGCGTTGAATTCTGATTTAATGCTAGCAACACCAGGTCTCAAATCTGGGACACCAGTACCAGTCTCAGCATGCTGCCGCTGCCCAGCAAAGGGCACCTTTGGTGCTGTTAGACTGAGCAAATCTGAGAAGTTCGAAGTGGTACAAAGACTTTGATCAGCCTCCAAGGATTTTCGACTGTATTGCCGTGTAATCCCCATTTTGACCACCTGCTCATGTGAATAATTGTGAACAGACTGATAATGGGTTCTGAGGTTGGAGTTTCGTGTGAAGGTCTTGGGACAGAGTTGACAATTAAAAGGTGCAAAATTAAACTGTTCCTTCCGACACTGATTCAGCATGTCCTCTGTGTAGTTATGCTGTTTCATGAGATGTTTGAAGAGAGCATCTTTTGTCATAGCTCTGTAACCACAACCATCATTGTCACAGGAATAGCCTCGTACCATAAGAGTGTATGTAGCTTCTGTGGCCTTATTTACTCCTCCTGCCTCTTGAGGCATAGTAGGTGTCTGGTCATGGTTTTTTATTTCCCTATCCAGATCCAGTCTTTCCAGGGCTTTTAGAATTTCCGTGACTTCATCGTCGTCTTGTATTGATGGCTTATTAAATGCACCATTTGTTACACTGGAAATCTGTGTCGAGGTCTCGTCAGGTGCAACACTTCCAGCTGGGGCGAAACATTCAAGTTCAGCACTACCTCCAACAATATTCTCGTTACCTTGAAGAGCCTTGTGAATTACATGCGTCGTGTGGTGAGGAACGTCAGTCATCGGACTTTGTAAATTTGAGGTGTCAACACCTTGACATGAACTGCTTCTTTTTTGGAAGTCTCCAGCTAATATCTGTTCACGAAGCCTTTCCTTGACGCTCTTTTCCGACACCAGATTTTGAGCAAGACTAGCCATGGCAGCGAGAAGCCCGTCATTGGATAATCCACTAACATTTGTTATAGTAGATTTTTCTTTAATCTCCTTAATCTTGTTTAGTGTTTCAGCTTGAAGGATTCTGTCGATATGATTAGTGGGACTGCTAAAGTTTGAGTCAGAGGTTTGGTTTTCACTTAACAAGTGAGACAAAAGTTGATCTGAAGAACCAGTTTCACTTGGTAAGGAATTGCAAGACTGGGTATAATTCATTTGATGCTGACTGAGCTTGTCTTTGATATTTCCGGTATGTTGAATCACACTGTTTTGGCTGTCTTGAGGGTAAGAGACAGATGATTCAGCAAAAGTCTGTTGACGTGCACCAACCGACTCACCCAGACTTGGTGAATTTTGTTGGATGGTTTCACTGCTTGGTTTACTGTCACTGTTGTACACAGAACCTTTAGTGTTCAGAAAAGTAACATTGGGAAATAATTTTGGGTCAAGGGGGCCTTTAGTCAGAGAAGGCCAAGCCTGACTGGAACTGACCTGTGCAGAAGGCGAGGACTGGGGAGTGTCGGATGGGTGAGGGGAGTTCAGAAGTTCGAGAAATGAACTAGGAAGATCTGCAGACAGAACTGCTTCATCGTAGGGTTTGCAGACAGCACGTTTAGACAAATGTCCTCCAAGAGATTTAGGACTCTGAAACCCTCTAAAGCACCTACAGCAAATGAACTTGCCATCTTTGATGATAGCAGGCCACTTTGTTCTGCTGCTTCGCTTTCTTTTTTTGATGTCGCCATCATGTGTAGAGCTGCTGGTATCATCTTGGGAAGTTTGGGAGTTCATGGCTACAGGAGGGTTGCTTTGTTGTGACGTGTTTGGAGGGGATGGAACCAAATCTGGGTTTCTCTCCAGTTTTACGACACACTCTGTATGTTTGACTACGGGTATGGAATTGGTCTTCGGTTGCTGAATGTAGGAAGGTGGAGAAGAATTACTGGGATGGCCTATTTTAGCTGGATTGTTCATTGTTTGGGTAATGTCTAGGTGGGTCTGGATGAAGCGACATGAGGGATTGTTTTGATGCTGCAAAGAAGGATAAGCCATGTCACCATTATAGGTATCTGGCACTTGGGTTTGTGATGCAGTGTCCATCTGAGAGGAGAAGTGACCACTTGATGTCATTGCTTGCGAATGGTAATTCTGCTGCTGAAGCGAACTGTTCATTGGGACAGAATTCCATGAAGAGTGAGGAGCTATAGGAGGCTGATTTGCAGCATTTCCTAACTGTGAGAGCACAATGGGATCCAATATGCTGTCCATTTGGTTTGGGAAAGTCTGACCAGTAGGATCAGTTAAATGGGAAGATCCCGAGGGGTAACTGGAGTTTAGACAGCTTGCTGGGTAGTGTGGCTGGGCAGGCAGTTTCTGCATCGGTGTCAGAGGAGCAGGAGTCCTCTGACCCAGCTGGTTCTGTAAGGGTTCTGAAGAAACACGTTTCCCATTCATGGACGCAGCTCTGCTTGTGATTGGTGGTACTTTATTGTTCCTCCTTGCCAGTTTCCATTGTGCATAAAACTCACAGTGAGCCGCTTTCATGTGTTTGGTTAGACTTCTATAAGAGCTGTAATCTCGTGAACATGTTTCGTATGCACATTTGTATCGGTCCTTTTCCTCAACTGCAGAACCGAGTGTGTTGGCCTGCAGTGGCTGTACCGTTCTGTTGGTGGGAAAAGGGGTGACTTGTGGAGGAAGCCTCTGAGACACGGGCATTACTGGTGGACTGTTATGAGCAGTCTGCGGTAAGGGTACCATGTTGTTCCCATACTGACCTGGGTACGATGTGTGAATCGGGGTTACAGAATTGGGATCATATTGCCCATATTCAGTGGTTTCATTACTGTACAGGGGCTGGGTGTGACTCTGTGAAACAGCAGACTCCATCTGAGCTTGCAAAACATCTCCTGACGGAGCTTGCTGGAAGTCCTCTAGGAGACTCTGATATGAAGATGCTGGTGGAAGTGGGCACGACGGTGTGAGCATTGGATCATTCATCAGCACATCTAACAAGGAATCTTCAGGCCTGGGTTCATTCAAGTGAGGCATGGGAGGGGTTATTGGAGGGTGGGTCTGCTGGGTCTCCATGTGTGGGATCTGCGGCTGCTGCAAAAGGTTTGGATCAGATGGCTCGGTTTTGCATGTTACAAGGCCGAACGCTTGTGTGGGACCTTGAGCAGCAGGATTGAGCATGTTTTCAATGGAGTGCTTCACTTTCACCAGACTTGTTGGGTGATCTGCTGGGCTCATCATGCAGCTGGAGTTTACTGGAGGCCCTGGAAGGGTATCTTGCTGAACATCCTGCTGGGCTGGTGCACTGGAAAAGTGTGGTTGAGGCTCTATTGGACAAGCACTGTCGCTCTCAGCAGTCTGTCTCTCCTCTTTCTTAGCATTATGGTTTTCCTCATGCAATTCCAACTGAGACTGAGCGTGAAACACTTTACCACAGCCAGGCACTTTGCAAGTAAACGTTTTGTAATGCTGCGCCTCATGGTCGTAGAGTTTATAAGCTTCATTGAAAATCTTTCCACAGCCAGGAAACATGCATTTGGCCTTGAAAACTTGATGTCCTTTGCTGTGCACAAGGAGCTCAGCATTGGTGTCAAAGCTAGCTTTGCAGTTTAACTGAATGCAAGTATAAGGCTTAGCACCACAATGAACCTGAAGATGGTCATTAAGGTGATTGACACTAACAAAATGACGGCGACAATACTGACAAACTATCTTCGTGGTCTGCAATTCAAGGAAGCGCTTTGCCTCCTCGACCTCCCCGTGATCCTTCACATGGGTGAGAAGATTGCGAAAGAACTTGAACCCTTTTCTGCAGTTTGCAACAGGACAAACATTTCGCTCTCTCCCGTTGACCCTGACTCCAGGAACCTCAGACTGAGAGCCCACAGCATCTCCATTGTACAGCTGCCCAGATTCTCCATTGTAGTTTTTTGCCTTCGCTTTACGTGCCTGATTTTCTCCACTTTTATTTTTCAGAGCTGCGATATCAGGAACAGAAATTTTTGCATCAGTCAGTTTCTTAGTGGTTTTCATTGCAGCCAAGCGCTCTTTGCAAGACAGCTTTACATGTGACCCAACATGCGGGTCTAGAGTTTCTCTCGTTTCAAATGTCTCTGTGCAAATCGGACAGCTATAATATCCATCTCTGAAGTGAGTCTGTGCGTGTCGCACTATTCTATGACCAAGAAACTCTTTATCACACAACACACAGTATTGCATGTAAGCTTGCCAGTTTCTGAACCTAGCAGACACAAATCCTTTTTCCCTCAACTTTTTAACTTCTCTGTTTTTTTGTCGCTGGTCTGCTATCTCCTTAAGTTCATTTGTCGTGTCCAAAAAGCATTCAAAAACGTCCTTGTACTCCTCAGGCGCAAGGTCCAAGTCCTCTTGCTCCGCTTCTACAAAGCGATCATCGTTTAGCTCGTCGATGGAGGACACAATAGATGCTTCCTCGCCCATAAGACCTAAACAATGACGCTTTAATGTTTTCCAATCCCAGAACTCTGGATCAAAAGGCCACTGAGTTTTGAAAACAAGGAAAAGATCGCAGCGTAGAGAGTTGGGTATCGGAAGGTTTTCCTCCTCAAGCTTCTGGTCGGGCTCGTTGTACAGCGTCTCCACAGCGTAATAAGAGTCAACTGTCGGCTCCAGGAGGAACTCCGTTAACTGGCAGGCCCGCTTCACTTCCAGGTCAGAGGGCAGGAGGCATGAGATGGTTTTGCAGATGGTGGCCTTGTTGGCTCCCTCGCAGGACTCCATTCGCAGGGCTCGTATACACATCTCAATGCAGGCAGGCAATCCAATCTTGTCCAACTGCAGATCAGAAAACAAAACCAGCTCTAAGTTCTGATCACATTTCACTACAGTAAACCAAGTGCTAGAACAGTGCCATCATGAGCATTAACCTACAGTGAGAGAATGCCAGGATAACTGAATGAAGAACTCACCTCAGACTGGATCACTTTAATAAAGAATAGCAGGTGGAACACTGTTTTGGCAAGTAGAGACATCTTCTGGCACTTTTCCAGAAAGCTCTGCTCTGAAGGCTCCAATCGCTTCAGGAGTTTACTCCAGAAAAGTGTCAGTTCCCTGGGAGACAGATTAATCACTACATTACCACCTCACATTGCTTCTGCTGGCATAAACAATTAAATGACTGAACCCTTATTTGACCCTGTGTCTACATTTAAATTTGAGGACTCTAATCAGAGGAGCTTAATAAATATTGAACTTGTTGACAGAGTTGCAGATCCCTGAATCGTTAAAAACAAATAAAAAGGGTGTTTGTTTCACATGCAGGATTGATTGTGTTTAGAAACTGACCAGGCGCAGTACGAGTCCTCCTGCAGGAGCTGTCGGGTCAGGAAGCCTGAACACAGCGTAAACGCTCCTCTCTCGTCTTCTTCCGCCTCCAGGTTACAGATCATCTCCAGAGCATCACGACAGTCCACCTGGGAGAGCTGGAGGAGACAAAGAACTGAAAACATTAAGCTTCATTTCTATATACTATATAATATAGCAGCGCGACATTGTTCTCGTCTCACGCTGGTGTACTACGTAATAATGTACACTGTAGTATAGGTGTCCTTGTGCCTCTAAAAGACCATCGGAGCATATATTCCACCCCAAGCACCCCAGGCTGAGCTCCAGTTCTCCCTGTAACCAGGCAAAACATAGTTCACAATTCCAGTACCTCTGTACTGGAACTGCGTAACAGTTCCCACCCCCAGTGCCCCTTTAATCCAACCAGAATATAGTTCCTGCCCCCAGTGCCCCTTTAATCCAACCAGAATATAGTTCCTGCCCCCAGTGCTCCTTTAATCCAACCAGAGCATAGTTCCTGCCCCCAGTGCCCCTTTAATCCAACCACAGCATAGTTCCTTCCCCCCAGTTCCCCTTTAATCCAACCAGAGCACAGTTCCTGCCCCCAGTGCCCCTTTAATCCAACCACAGCACAGTTCCTTCCCCCCAGTGCCCCTTTAATCCAACCAGAGCATAGTTCCTGCCCCCCAGTGCCCCTTTAATCCAACCAGAGCATAGTTCCTTCCCCCCAGTGCCCCTTTAATCCAACCAGAGCATAGTTCCTGCCCCCAGTACCCCTGTACCAAATGGACACCCGTACCCCAAAACCTTCCCCAGTATCTCTAACCAATCAGAGCGTACTTCACACCCTCAGCTCCACCTCCAGCTCTGCTGTAACCAACTAGAATGCAGTTCCCACCCCTAGTGCCCTGTAACCAATCAGAGCACAGTTCCTGACAGTGGCAACTCTTCAGCCTATCAGCATGTGCTCCCTGCTTTCCGTTTTCAGTTTCAGTAACCAATTAGAGCATAGCTCTGTACCTAATGCTACAAAATCACAGAAGGTTTTTTAGTGGAAAATGTATATGATGAAGTTGAAAGAATTAATCAGATCTATCCCGTGTTGTAAAGGTTCTGCAGTTCCACCCACCTCCTCCATGAGCATCTCCTGTGGTGCAAAAGAGCACATACACACAAGGTAGCTCTGTTTAAAGTGTCCTCTGCTTGCCCCAAACTCATGGAAATCAGCACAGGCTTTAGCCAGCAGCGCTGCCTTCTCCATGGAGTTCTCTTTAATCAGGTACTTCACCATGAGCTGCAGCAGATCCGGACCTTCACGCATCAGGAACTCTTGCACTAAATCACAGGCATGAAGGATGTGTAGAGAGTTAATCATTGTTAAGAAATCATAAAAGCACACATGGTTCGGGGGCGTGTACTTTAGGACTAAATCCTGACTCCCAGAGGATCTCAGGTGCGTCCAGGAAAACGGAGGACACCTCACCTTTAGCTTCTGGAGGTGTCTCATTTCTCAGAAGGCTCTGTAGTGTGCTGTTGCTCCACATCCCTCGCTCCTGAGTGGCTGCGGAGAGCAGACGCAGCTGAGTGACGCCGTTGTCCTGCAGCAGCGCATGAGCCGTCTGCGCGCACACAGGAACAAACAGCAGTTATTTTATTTACAATGCAGATAAACTGGGACATGAGAACAGCTGGTTAAAACCCATCTTAGGGTTGTGTGTCTTAGTGTCCATCAAAGACAGGAAGTGGCTAATGTGTCTCCATGACAACATGCTACAGTGATGTCAACTCTGTCGCTAACACACTTCACTCTGACAGGAAAAGATAAAGAGGAGGAATTTAAAGTGTATTGGAACACAGCCCGGGGTTTACATCAGGTGTGTGGTACCTGTATGGAGGACTGAAACTGTTCCCACAATGCATCTGGAAAAGCCTCAGTTATGGACAGCAGCAGCTCCACACAGCTCCTGCAGAACAACACAGGACATTAAACACCACACACACGGCGTGAGAGAGTGAGGGAAGAACTGAGGACGAGTGAAAATAGGAGCGAGTGAAGAACTGCATGAGTGCATGAAGGAAGACAAAGACAGAAATAAGTGAATAAGTGAGTGCAAATAACAGGAACATGTAAGTAACTGAGTGAAGGAGTGAGTGAAGTAAATGAACGTAGAGATAGAGTAGGTGAGTGAACGAGTGAAGAGAAAGAATGAGTGAATGAGTCAGTTTATATGCAAAGCACAAGTGATTAATATTTATTTAACTTCTTTAAACAACTAAATAATATCTAGAGTACAGAGATGTGTGTGTGTGTGTGTTTGTGTGTGTGTGTTACTCACAGCGAGAGTCTCTGGAGAACCACGCTGACGTCCTCGCTCTGGACAGAGAGGTGCGCTGTCACTTGTGCAAAACTCAACAACGCCACACTGTAACACTCCAACACAGGCCAAGGGTCCTCATCTGACCTCCACACACTCACACACTCCACCAGGGTCTACACACACACACACACACACACACACCTTTACTGATATCCACACTGACAGCACCACAACATCCATTTTATTTTCCACTATTTTCAATTTAGTGCAAGTGTCTTATTTTTAAATTCTTCATATTTTTACATCAATAGCAGCTCAAACAAATAAATTCTGCTTTGATCCAGGTGCACCCAGTGTGTGTGTGTGTGTGTGTGAAGGCAGTAAATATGAACTAACGCCGTGTTTCTATTTTTAATAACACACTGATATCAGAGGTGTGTGGATCGGTGGAGTCTGATCACACACTCACATTATTGTGTATTACTCTACGTTCATGCCACACACAGCAAGTCACTCATGTCACCTGTGGGCGTGGCCTGTCCAGATCTCAATGCCCTGTCTGTCATTATTGTGAGACATCAGTGCTGTGATAATCCTGGTGCCAAACTCCTCTGTCTGGAAAACTGACTGTTACAAAGCGCTGGCACTGGAGACTCCTTCCATAAGCGTTAAATGAACATCTCCTTACAGAAAACTTTTATACAGATTTCTGTAATATGTTCTCTGCTGTACACGTCCCTGTGAATGAGCCGTTACTACAGAAACATTTACACCCCCTGTAGTTGGATTAGTTGAACTGTGATGGCCAGGTGTTGATTAATTAATTGTCTATAAGTGCAGGTTTATATTAATGCACCTGTTATGGGACATTATTACATGTATATTAGCTGTGACAGGAAGGAGCGCTGATGTGTCTGGTATCACTATACTCCATCACAGGTATCAGGTTCATAAACTGTGTGTGTTAGTTAAAGAAGTACTGTGCTGAACTCTGGCCCACTATTCACCGTCTATCCAAACACTCCCAAGTCACTCCCTGTTCCCTACAGAGGTGCACTAGATAGGGTACAACACCTGATTAAACAGGCTCACTGTGTGTGTATGAGAACAGGAACACAACTAAACCCCAACTCACACACCGTTTATACCCATGATGGGGTTGAGTCCACCGCCTCTGTGAACTCAACACTCTGAATCTGAGGGGAAACTGGACGCTAGTTTTGTTAATAATTTGCTCCTGTTATGACTGATGTTACTGCATTAGCATTACAGCTAGCATGGTGTGTTGTTGTTGTTGTTGTTGCTGCTGCTGTTGTTGCTGCTGCTGCTGCTGCTGCTGCAGAGATTAAAGCTAGGTCCACTCCCACACACTCATCACTACCAACCCCCAGGTGATATAATATTAAACCCCCTCACACCTGACGGATCTACGCCACCTCTGTTGTTGTGCAGTGCGCTAATGCGCTAGTGTGCGTGTGTTAAAGAAGCGCTGCGGCGGACAGACCTGACAGAAAACCCGGCAGTAATGTGCAGTGGCCTCCTCCGCAGGCTCCGCGCTGGCCCTCAGCGCCGCAGATAAATCCTCCAAACGGGCCAAGAGCGCTCGCAGGACGGAGGGACTGCAGCTGTGGCCGCGGGGCTCCTGCTCGGCCTCCTCGTCGTCCGCCATCTTCGCTTCCAGTTGCGCCGCGTACGCACCACACAAACACCACGTGACCAAGAAATCAATTGCGCCAGGGCGGGGAGGCGCGTGCGCTATGGACAGCACGCTGGAACTGGAATAAACTCTCGTGCGTACACCTTCACAAAGGACCCCTATAGACGGCCATGGAGACCGCCTGTTTTTAATTCTTCTGCTATGCTAATGTACAGTTTTCTAAACAATACTGTGGAAAACATTTACACCTATATTTCACTTGTTGAGGTTTTTGATTGCATTTAACGTAAACATACTTTATTGTAAGCTCTCTCTCTCTCTCTCTCTATATATATATATACATATATATATACATACATACATACATACATATATATATATATAATCAGTATGCTAACAGTAAAATAAATAAATAAAACAAATAATGATTCTGTTTCAAAATGCGGTATTAAACTAGCCATAAATACAATATACATCATAATACATCCATATCTGTGCAAGATATGAAAGAAACAACAAAAAACTCATATCATTTATTAGTAAATCCAGGTGGATGTATGATGTATATGAGATTTAGCTAAAATAATTACTGTATTCATCTTATATACACGACTATCAGTAGCTTCATTTACATGGACCCTAATAACCTATTAATAATCAGATTCAAGCTCAATCCGAATGAAATTTCTTCATGTGAACAGCTCAGTCGGAATGAAACCGACTGAGAATCTAATCGGATTGAAAGAGCTGGTGTAGACCTCTGATAATCCGTTTGATAGGAAAATCTTAGCCATGTAAACGCTCGAGCGGATTCTGCACCTGTAACCTTCTGCACGTGCTCAGGACGCCTTCACGCAGTGACGACGTCATGACGTTTTCTGGACAGGAGAAACATGGCTTTCCGTATTCATCTTCACAGAGCAGAGTAAGCCAGCTTTGGGACATATAAACACGTACGTCTATCCGAACACTTTCATGTAAACAGTATGTTCGGAATCACAGATCGGAATGAATTCATTCCCAATGTAAAAAATGTGTGCATGTGAATGTGACTAATGTGTAAGAATCCAAACAGCACATGTTCATATCACAGACCACGAATACATTTTATTAATAATAAGCTTTTAAAAAATATATCCATGATCTTTTTTACACAATTTTCTGCTTTAACTTTCTGGTTGAATTATACAAAAAGAAGTTTGCATTCACCTCTTTCAAGTTTCATGGTAATTTTATGTATAAATTTAAAGTGAGAAAGTCTGTAGTATTTTCTAATCAAGTATGTGTGAAGTAATATTCACAATTTAAAGGCTCATTGAAATATTTGGTGATGAAAGAGCTATACTTTCAGTGAACCATCAATGCTGATGGTAAATTATATAATATTTATCTTTTACATTTATATGATCAGTGTGTCTACAGTTTAATATCCAGTTTATGTACTTCACAAAAATTCCAAATTCAGAATTAGGCATATTAGTAGCCACCCATGTCCACTGGTTGCTCCGCCTACAGCGGAGATAGACAGTGTTGTTCTCTCTGATTCAGCCAATGAGAGTGAGACAGGAAGTCAGGGGGTACAGAATGTTAGGGGTGTGTGCTACCGTACCACACCTGTCTGCATGGATTCCAATTAATCGCTTATCTCCCAAATAAACTCTTGTTGTGATTGCTGTGCTGAGACCAGGGCTGTGTCCTAAACCAGAACCCTCTGTCCTGCATTGTAGTGCACTAAGCATAGTGTTAGACAGGGTATAAGATCCCTTAATTACATATCATGCCACAATAAGATTCTGCACACTAGATATTAGATTAAATCTATAGTTTTCATTTTCCTCATGTTAATGCCCGTGGATAAATTATTTCTGAATCTTGTTTTTCAACAAATAGTCTTTACTAAAGATTTAATAGTTTCCCCAAGTTTTCATGTAGAACTGATGAGAAGCAGCGAGGAACTCGGGTTATCTGTGAAGACGAGTGTGCAAAGCTTCTTCAGGGATAATGGTTAAATCATTGACATATAAAATAGTGTGGATTTAACACTGCATAATTCCATATTGTGTTATTAATAATGTTAGTGACTTCCTTTTTAATTTGGAAATAGAAAGAAAATTAAAAAAAATGAAGGCTTTCAGTGAGGAAGGGTGTACAAACTTTTGACTGGCAGTCAATCAATCAATCAATCAATCAATCAATCAATCAATTTGCTTACTTACCTAATTATTTATTTCTATGCTCAGTACTTAATTATTTATTAATCAATCACCCATCCAATCAACTGATCAGTTGACAATTAACCCTTTAGCAGTGATCAGTGTTTATGAATGTCAGTGTTTATGAATATACATGAATATAAACACCTCTATGTCAGAGACACATCATTAAAGAGATTTTAATGACAACAGTCTTTCATTTGTGCTACCTTATACCTTTCATTTGTGCTAATGAGCAGAAATAATCTGTAATTAACCCTCATTTATCTGCATAGCAAACACTCCTCTTAACTATAGTGTACTATTGTAATAGTAGTGTGTGTGTGTGTGTGTGTGTGTGTTGATCTAAAGTCAGTAGATGATTCTACACTCTGGTTATATTACAGTAATGTACACAGGATGGAATCGATCCTGAATCTATTCTCACATCAGACAATAAGACAGAGTTTAGCAGAGTCTAAATTAATGTGTGGGTTTGATCCTCCAGCCCACAGGGGTCATCTTTCTAACACACACACACACACACACACACACACACACACACACACACACACACACA
>JAOTRR010000024.1:19690088-19700417 GCA_028570945.1 Gogo arcuatus | reverse complement strand
CACTCATTTACACATTTACTCACTCACTCACTCATTTACACATTTACTCACTCACTCACTCACACTTACACATTCACTCACTCACTCACTCATTTACACATTTACTCACTCACTCACACATTTACACATTCACTCACTCACTCACTCACTCACACATTTACACATTCACTCACTCACTCACTCACACATTTACTCACTCACTCACTCACACATTTACACATTCACTCACTCACACATTTACTCACTCACTCACTGACTCACTCACTCACACATTTACATATTTACACATTTACTCACTCACTCACTCACAAACACTGATGGTGATGCTGATGGTGAATATTGTTAAAACAATACAGTAATCAGCTGTTTAATGATTTTTGTTTTCTCTCTGTCTCTCTCTCTGATATCTGAAACACTGATGTTGTGGATTTGTGTTTTTTCTTTTCTTCCTGTCAGGCCACGCGTCCTGATATGATCCGAATCCTCTCTGCAGCGCTGCATGTTGTCCTGAGGAGAGACATGTCACTGAACCGCAGACTGTACGCATGGCTACTGGGTGAGGAAATCATCTCTCTCTCTCTCTCTCTCTCTCTCTCTCTCTCTGTCTCACACACACACACACACACACACAGAGTAAAATAACAAACTGTGTTTTTTTTTGAGAGAGAGAGGAGAGATTGGCAGGTGAGGGACTGACTGTTTAGGGCAGATAGAACAGAAGTGAGAACAGGAGCTAACAGGCCTCTCAGATGTTCCTCAACATTAAATTTAACTATAACTTATAAACTATAAACTGCTGAAACTTGATGTGTTATAAATATGTAATAAATTGAACATCGTAATCGTTGGGAAATCGCTGCGGTATAAGTGGAATAACACACTCCAGACTGCACTGATTACTAAAATAAAACACTTTAAGGGGTACCAGTATTATTTTTGTATAACGGTGCAGTCCGTTGTGTGTTATTTCTTACTTATCATATTAACACTTTATAACTGTGTTATTACTGTTATAAACACCACAGGTTTATAATGTGTGCATTTAGTATTTACCTCCTGTTTACTCTGTTTTTACGTGCAAACTATGTGCTGGGGCGGCCATCACGGTAAGGGTGTGTGTTTGTGTGTGTGTGTGGTTTATTAAGAATGAATGATCTTTGTGTGTTTGAAATTCCTGGTTTATTTATTTAATTCATTGCAGTATAATCCAGTATGTACCTGTGTGTGTGTGTGTGTGTGTGTGTGTGTGTGTACAGGTTCTGACAACAATGGTGTGAAAGCAGGTCCACGGAACAGCCGTCTGAGTAACCCAGAGGAACACGCAACACTCTACTTCAACACCTACTCTAAAGACCTGCTGGTGCAGGTGTGCATCGTACATACACCACGTTACACACACACACACACACACACACACACACACACACACACAACACAGATGTTCTGGCTCTATTTTTCATGCACCCTAATAATTTGACTGAGAGCTCAATCCGATTAAAAATGTATGCTCCACATATACACTGTGTGTGTGTGTGTGTGTGTGTGTGTCTGTGTGTGTTTAGGCCATGGTTGGGATTCTGCAAGGAAAAGCACGAGGTGGTGAGGAGGAGAGCGCGCTGATGCATGACCTGAAACCTTTCCGCATCCTCATCAGTCTGCTGGATAAACCTGAGCTGGGTACACACACACACACACACACACACACACACACACACACACACACACCAAAATGCAGAGACCGAAGAAGGAAATAGCATTTTTTGCTGTCAAACATAATGTGATGTAATAAAATCAGGAGAAAATAAAACACTAATATGATAATCCTGAGTGAGAAGATGGTGAGTGTTAATAAATCTGAAATAAATCTAATTGGAGTCTCATTTATCACCAACATATTGCTGCATGAATAGTGCTAGTTGTAATGATCACATTAATCACTGGTTAAATTTAACAAAATGGCTTCCACATTCATTATTCAGCAGCATATAGAACAGCACTTGATCCAGCAGAGAGTGTAATTTTACACTTTATTATTTTATATCGAGCTCTGATAGTTACGTCAGCGTCAAACTCTATGAAGCCACAAGGCACTAAATTGTAATGTGTGTGCGGGATGTTGGAGATTTTATCACACTTTTATTTTCACTATGTTGTTTTGTTGAATTAATAAAATAATGTCAGTGTTTGTTAATTCGATTCCTGTCAAGAAAACGTGCTCACTGTGTGAAAGATAATCTGACTGAGCGCTCATCTGCTATGCTTACAAACTTGAACTTTGTTCATCATTTTATCCATAAAATATTCACTCCTCCAGATCAGCCATGCAGAATTCACATAACCTGACTCTGAATAAATAATATCTCCGATAATGAGACGTGTCCTTCTGGAGTCTCACTCCTCTGTGTGTGTAGGTCCCGCTATCCTGGAGGACGTCCTGATCGAAGTGTTCAGGACTTTACACACCCAGTGCCGAGCAGAACTGGACCTGCAGAACCAGAACCCCTTCAGCAAAGACCACACCCAGCTCAGCAGGTAACAACAACAACAACAACAAAATAATAGTAATAATAATATCTTTATTAATATAACACACTTCATTTAAAGGGATAGTGTGAAGTGGCACATAAAATTTCATTGTGAATCAATTCTGAGGCTGAAAATGACCCTAGAAACTAATTTTATTGAAATTTTTCATAAATACCCACCTAGTCCTGAATTATGCCCCTAGCAAGGCCCTTAGTAACCAAGATGCAAATCCTCGACAAGCTCCGGTAATCTTCGATAGTGACGTCATTTCAAGAACTGTCTTTGTAAACAAAAGCCATTGTGTGTACTTATCGAAGGCGATCTTCGCTGTTCGTTTCACATTCAAAAGATGCCACGTCATTATTTTGCGGTGTTTTTTTTTTTTTTTTGGATTTGGTACAACAGTTGTTTGAATGGCCGAAAGGATCGAGCATGAAAATGGACATGTTTTGTTCGAGCTAAACGAGCCCATTTCAACCTCATTAGTACTAGCATGCTATGTTTCAGACATGTTGAGGATGATTGCTTTGCCAGTCGGATGGCATACAAGAGTTGATTTGCAAAGAGGTACATCTGATTTACACAATATGAAGAAATCAGTTATAAATATCTTAAATGTGGTGACAAACTACTGGGCTGAAGAATAAAGTTAATAATTGGGTTCAGAATTGACCCTGAGGCTGACTATCAGTTGATGTTATTATATTGTACCCTTTTTGTAGAGCGAGTACCACACATAGCCTAACACATGGGTGTTATCAGGACTTTATAAACCTACATCACTGATTCATTATGTACTATGATGTGAGCTTGCCTTACTCATGCACGTACACGCCATGTTAGAACCAACGGTTAATTTTGCTGTACTGTCGAATCCTATATTTGTTTACACCGATGCACACACCTCCTCTCTTGCCCTTGCCAGTATCCTCTGCCAGTCTGTCTGCTCTGAAGAAACCGTGCCCATCCAGCTCAATCGCCCTGCCCGGAATGCTGCTGTTAAGCCATGTTTCAGTAAAAATTATGATATTGCAGTCTTTAATCTGTGGGGAAGTGATACAAAGTCGTATCTCATCCATTTTGTTTGTCAGAGACCGAACATTACCAAGGAGACGGTTGGTAACAATGTTGTATGCAGGATAACTTTTAACCTAGCTCCAAGCACACGTCATCCTCAACCCCCCCCCCAAAAACCACTTTTGTTTTAGTCTCTCTGCCCGCACTGTGCACTTCCGGTTGGCCACGCTGATGTGTCCCTGCAGGGTATTCCTGTGATCACCGCCGGTAGCTCATGGTAACCGAACGAAGCCCCTTTTAAACAGTGAATGCAGGAATATCTGCTTGTCTTAGCCCAGCATACAGAGAGTGAGACCGTCATGACTGTATTGGTCAACATAAAGCCCCACCCCGATCTCTTCCTCCCCCTCTAACTCCTCGACCACTCGTGCAACCTCAGAGACAACAGAAGAGTTACTGACTGGTTTTCAACTGTGTTCCCTATGGTGGCCATGATTATTCTTGAAATGATGTCACTCTTCAAGGTTCACAGATTTTTCACAGGAAACTTCAGAAAAATGTTATTCCCCCCTCAAAAAATATATCGAATAATTTCTTTGTGTTTTATTGATTATATTATTGTTAAATTGATCATTTGTGACTTGAAAATGAATTCTATAGAATTTGACATTAAACTTGATTTGGGACACAGCCTGTTAAACATTCAAACACAAACCTTTTAGTGCAGAAAAAAAGGAGGCATAAAGAACTTTGCAACTATTCCACAGCACTGTAGAATTCAGGACTCTGATTGGTCAGAAGGTGTTGATTAGTTTTCTATAACGGCAGCTCTGAGTGTAGTGCAGCTGCAAATCAGGTTTATGTTAATGCTCTCGCTCTGATACGTTATCGTTTCTATAGTAACAGCTCATTCACAGGGGCGTGTACAGCGGACGCTCCACTGATAATAAACAGATTAAAATTTGTGTAATTGTTGATATGGTGAAGTTTTCTGTGAGGAGAGATGTGTTTCTGTAACATTTCTGGAAGGAGTCTCCAGTGTCAGTGCTGTGTAACAGTCAGAGGTGAAGCTGCAACTTTTAGTTTTCCAAAATCTTCAGGACAGAGGAGTTCACACTTCTTTACAGTTTCTCTGTAACATGCCAAGCTGTGTTTTTTTTTTATCTTATTAACTATAAAAAGAGAGAGAATAAAGAGAGACTGGTGAGGGAACGGCTGTTTATAGCTGCTGTAACGTAAGTGAGAACAGTTTCAAGGACGTTCCACAACATTAACCATAACTATAAATGTAAAAATGTATGACGTTCTTTCATAAATAAATAATTGTAGTCGTTGGTAAATTGCTGTGGTGTAAGAGGAATAAAATACTTGAGGTTTTTTTATTTTTTGTCTCTTGCTGTGTTCAGTAAACTCAGAGAGAATAAGCGGACAGCGGAGCTGATTAAAACGGCAAACCTCTTATTCAACTCTTTTGAGCCATATTACATGTGGGATTACATCGCTCGCTGGTTCGAGGACAGCTGCAGGTGTGTGAGAGCTTTCTTTCTTTCTTTCTTTCTTTCTTTCTTTCCTTCCTTCCTTCCTTCCTTCCTTCCTTCCTCTTTTACCCCCATTTTTCTCTGTAATTTGGACTTAGCTAGTTCCTGCCCACCAGGTACATCGCCTCTATCACGACAATCACATCTTTTCAAGTCGCTGCTCGTGCTGCGTCACAGAGCGGCATAACACTCTGAGGAAAACGCTACCTGCCCTCTTCCACACACATGAGCTCACAGACACACACGATTGGCTAGTGTTGCTGTGATTGACAGAGAACAGGGAGTATGGCCCTCCCACATTTTGCTCCCTTGACTCCCTAGCTGTGGCATCATTGGGATTTGAAATCGTGTTCTCTGGATGCTTTTCTGCTGCGCCACTTCTTTATTTCTTGTCTGATCTTTCATTCTCTTGATTTTTCTATATTTCTTTTGTTTTCTAATCTTTTTTTTTTGCCAGAGCAGGAGTGTGTCGTCATTTCTGCTCACACTGAAACTGATTTTAGTCATATGTGCCTCTCTCTCTCTCTCTCTCACACGCACACACACACACACGTCTCTGAGAACACACACCTTATTTTCAGTGAATGTTAAGCTTCACTCCAGCTCTGTGAGGTGTGATTTATAGCTGTTAATAAACACTCAGCACCATGATGGAGGTCTCTAGTGTTTTTTTAACTTTAGGATGGAAAAATATTTTCTTCAACATTTGTTGAATCTCTGTGCAGACGAACTCAGAGTGGATCAACTGCTTCGCTCCTGTCGCTGTTTGAGTTCTGTCAGCTTGTTGACTTCCTGTTGGACATCGTGTCACTTGTGAGCAGAACGACTTTAACACACACACACACACACACACACACACACACACACTTATGACTCCCAATGTTTGTTATTGTAATAATAAGGCTGATGCCAGTTATGATGAGGAATAGCGTGTGGTGTTAGATGAGCTGCTCTTCTTCTTCAGCTTTCCTGAACTTTATTTATTCACAAATTTCCCAGACAGCTTTGAGAATTTGTGAATAAAGTTCTTTATCGACTGTTTTCTGTCCTTGTGCTCTGTTCATCTCTCTGCTGAACATCTCTGCTCTTCCTCTCTCTCTCTCTCTCTCTCTCTCTTTAAAGCCCACTAGAAGTATGCGAGTGATCTGCCAGGTACAGTACTCCTCCTCCTTTACTGCCCGTTTTTACACTCATTTACCCTCTTGCAGCATCACCTTCATTTCATTCATACAGAGAAATAAAAAGCTGTGCATGCACTGTACACTCTCCTCATCCTCTTTCACCCTGAACACAGTGGCTCAGCTGAGATGTGATCAGAGTATAAAGTTTACTTCTCTACTTCTGCACTGGAGCTATGATGCTAATGTAGCTAACAGGTAATGGAAGTGTATAGCCTCCAGTTTAGCACAAACATGGACAAAAGGACACAGAGCAAAACACTTGCAGCAAAAATCAACAGCTCTGTTAGGGGGTGTGGCCTGAAGTCTGAAGGTGGAGCTTGGATGGTGGTGATGATCGTGGTGATGATGATGATCGTGGTGGTGATGGTGGTGATGAAGATGATGATGGTGATGATGGTGATGGTGATGAAGATGGTATATAAGGAGGTAGAGTGACAGGTGTGTTTAGAGCAGGATGAATAAATAATGCTTTTTTAAAAACCTGTAATAGTAAATTTGACTACATCTTGTTTCACATGCCTGTGGAAGTTGCTGGATCTGCAGATTGGTGTTTTAATATTTCACTTTATGGTTTTGCACAATGCTGTATCAAGGCAATAAACTCCAAAAGCCCTCAAAATGAAAAATATTTAGAACGTAAATATTGATTATGTTTAAGAATTCTATTTTCAGCGAGAAAAAAACTAAAAAAATTTTAACCGATTGATATCATAATGTGTCCTATAGTGGGACAAAAAAACAAACTTTAGACACTAATGACGTCTCAGCTGGTGGACTGCAGGGACGTTACACACAGTTCCATTTCTGCTGCTCTAACTCACTCTCACAATATTAATACTCACCAAGTTAGAGACCAAAAATCAACATGAAGTTGTTTAAATTTTCAAACATTGACTGTTTAACAGTTTCAGTTTACTGCAGATCAGGTGTCTTACATAAGTCTCTCTCTCTCTCTCTGTCCATCTCTCTCGCTCTCTCTCTCTCTCTGTCCATCTCTCTCGCTCTCTCTCCCTGCACCGTGTGTGTGTGTGTGTGTGTGTGTGTGTGTGTGTGTGTGTGTGCGCGTGCGTGCATGCGTGCGTGCGTGCAGGAGACATATATAGAAATCCAGACCGAACACTTGCCCCAGTTGTTGTTGAGGATGGTGTCGGCCGTCACTCTGCATCTCGGTGCTCTCAGTCTGTCGGAGCTCACACACTGTCTGCGCCTCTGCTCCAAAATCCTCAGCAAAGTCCAGCCACCACTCGTCTCCCCACTTGTTGTCCCGTCAAGCGGCTCCGCCCGAGAGCAGGATGCACGCCAGGTTGGTGCACCACACACATGCACACACGCGCGCACACGCAAACGCTGGATATTTCACTCTCACTATAATACACAACTCTTACAGAAAGGCAAGAATCAATAAGAAAGAAAGAAAAGCGGGAGAAAAGGCAAGAATTAAAGACAAAAAAAATCAGCGATTGTTCACTTTCTGTTGTCTCAACCACAGGAGGCAGACATGGATACAAATGTGGTTCAGTTCTTTTACTAGAAAACTCAAGGCAGACAGGTCCAAAACAGCAAAACAGCAATCAAAAGATCATAGTTCAGGGTCAGGGACTAGTCCAGCGAGCTGCAAACAACAATCAGAAACATGATTCAAACTCAAGAACAGGAAACTAAGCACAGGGTCAGAACCTGGATAACAGTACGGAATAAGCAAGCTTGGCACGAACACACGGACGGTACGGAGCGTATTGCTTCCCAAAGTGTGTGTGAGTGAAGAATCTCAATAAAGTCTCTGGCGTGGTGTGTGATGAGAGGCAGGTGTGCATAATCAGTACCATGTTCTTTCTTTCTTTCTTTCTTTCTTTCTTTGCACTTGTTTCCTGCTATGATCTTGCATACTGTTTTGTTGTTATTTTTACTCTCTCTCTCTCTCTCTCTCTCTCTATGTCTCCCAGGCTGCGCCGTCCTCTCTGGATGTCCCGGTCAGTGAGGACGTGTTTGAGGACAGGGAAAGTCCTTCTGTCGTTCGTTCTCCTGAGAGCAGCTTTACAGATTTTGTTCAGTACAAGGAGGTGGAGTCTGATGACCACGCCCCTCTCCAGTCCAATCCCAGACTCCAGCCTGGTTCTGCTGCAGCCTCTAAAGCTCAGGGTGCTCCTGTGATGCAGCATTGCCTCGAGCACTTCCAGCACTTCCTGTGCAGACTGGTGGAGCTCTATATTGCCCCGGGTCACACAGGGGGCGGGGCTAAGCAGGGGGGGGCAGAGTTAACAGAGAGGCTGTGCGTATTTGATCAGAAGGAGTGTGTGTCCGCGTTCATGGCTGCATGTCAGCTCTTCCTGGAGTGTTCCAGTTTCCCCGTGTACATCGCTGAGGGAAACCTCAAATCTCCCACCAGAGACGAGCACGAAGGTTAGAAACCAACGAACGCAAATACGTTTTATTTAATAAGTGCATATTAAACATAACATAGCCGAACTAAAATTTGTATCTTATTTATTTGAAAATAATCTTACAATTATTCTAATTTTATTTTTTTATGAAATATTACTGTTTTATTTGTTATTTCTTTATTCTTACTTATTACTGTGTATAATTACTTATAAATTAATATTAATAATAATAATAATAATAGTGCATTACTTTGTGTATTGTGTTTCTTAAAGTGCATTTTTTTGTGTTAATATCTTATGTGTTTGTGATGATGTCAGACAGTGGCGGTGTGACTCCGCCTCCTCGGTGGCTCGAGTCTCTGATGAACGCCTGTTTCTCTGAGTTGGACTTCAGCGTCCGCGCCATTGCCGTCTCCCTCCTCATGGACCTGATAGGTCTGACTCAGTCAGTCGCCATGGTGACAGCAGAACGGGTGGGCGTGGCCGACTCCTCCCAGCCGATGAGCCCGAGCCAGGGCCGTGTTGCCGTAGTGATCAGGCCGCCGCTCACACAGGGGATGTTAAAGCACATTGCCGACAACACTGACTTCTTCAAGGTGACACGTTAATCTCTCTTTCTTAATTTCTTTCCTTTCTTCTCTTTCCTCCCTCTCTCACTCTTTTCTTATTCTCTGCTTTCATTTTTTCTTTATCTGCCTCTCCTCCTCTTATCTTCTACAGTTTCTCCTGCTCTTTATCATTTATGTTGTACCTTTTTTTTCCTCTATCACTTTTCCTGTCTTTTTCATACTCATCATTTTTATTCTTTTTTGCTCTCTCTCTCTCTCTCTCTCTCTCTCTCACACACACACTCCTTCTCACTCACTCTCTCCCTCCTTTTCTTTTACACTTTCTCTCATTATTTCATGTCCTTTTTTCATATTCATTGTTTTTTCTGTTTTTAGTGTTGTTTAACCTGGCCTGTTTATAATATTTTAGTATTAAGGATTAGACCCCAGTCTCTCCTTGTCTAACTGTTGTATTTGGAACTCTAAAAGGTCAGAGTTGATTTTCCAATCTAAAAGCATTCCAGCTCAGCTTGGAAAGCCATGGATACCCAGAGAAAGGTCACATTTGCATGGCTAGTCTCTCAGTTTGATAAACATATTAATAAGATGTACATGAATTATTTTTGGCTATATGAAGAGAAATGATGTATAATTTAGGCCAACTGTCTTCATCTTTGCTCATAAAAATGATCTGTTACTGATCTTATCACGTTAGTAAATTTGGGCAGAAATCTGTGGAATTATGTTATAAATCTAAACTTACAACACAATAGCTACATGTGAAGTAAAGTCAAGTTTAATCAGTTTGGGAATAATGCAAAGGGAATTCTGTTTACTGTTGACTGTGTGAGTGCCGCCCTGTTGTTGTGCCGTCTGGTGTGTTTATGTCGGAGATCTCAGGAACGTGGATGTTGGCCAAGTTCCCGACTTAGAATTCTGAGTTGAATGAAATTGCACTTTTCCATGTGGGAGGCTGTGTTTCTCAGAGTTTTGAGTATAATAGCTTGCAGCATAAGAGAGTGAACAAAAGGCCTTAAAAGGATTTTTACTGCTCCAGAGCTCCTGAGTGTGTGATTTAATGCAAGAGACCAAAAGGATGCTGATGAAGGGAGAGATTTATTTGTAAGTTTCAGATGTT
>JAOTRR010000024.1:19216826-19230843 GCA_028570945.1 Gogo arcuatus | reverse complement strand
TTGTCTTGACAATTGGAGTTAAAGAGAAGAAATACATTCATATAAATTAATGTGGCTATAATATTTTTTACAGTGTATTTGTCTTACAGAAGTTTTCCTGTCAGCCTTGGTGACTCTGTATCCTCCTCAGCACCCCTCCCTCGTGGAGTCCCTCAGGGTTCTATTCTCGGGCCAATCCTATTTTCACTTTATAGGCTGCCCCTCGGGTCCATTCTTAGAGAACAAGGCATCTCGTTCCACTGTTACACAGACGCTACTGAAATTAACCTGCCTTTAAAAGGCATCATACTAACTCTTTAAAACCATCAAGGACTCAGCTTCAACGAGAACAAAACAGAAGTCCTGTTATTTGGACCCAGTGTCGCCTGTGATGCCCCTCATATGGACCCGTGTTCCTTAGAACCAGTTGTAGAGTCCACTATAAAATAATCTGGGTGATAATGGACAGTGATGTTAAATTGGACAAACAGATTTTACCAACCGAGGCTCTGATCAAAAGTCAAGCCTTTTATATTATTTTTTGAAAGGGTTACACACGCTTTTATCTCGTCCAGACTGGACTACTGTAACACCATTTATGTTGGTGTTAGCCACACCTCACAAGCAGCTCGCTTTTTTAACATGAACATGCAAGTGACAGCACATTTCCCCCATCCTGGCCTTCCTTTACTGGCTCTCTGTATATTTCACGATTGACTTAAAGATCTCATTATTTGCCTAAAAATCATTAAATGGACAAGCTCTCGTTGGCCAAAATTTAATGTTGAAGAACAGGGGAGATTGTACCTTTGCAGCTGTAGCCCCAAACCGTGGAACAATTTGCGTCTGCATGTTAGGGCGACCCCTACACTGCCTGTTCTTAAATCCTGTCTTAAAACACACTTTTACTCCTTGGCTTTTAAATAACTGAGAGTTGCTTTTCTTCTTCTCCTCTTTTTATTTTTTAATTATGGTCTTATTATTCCTGTTATTTGTAATGATTACATTTTGGTTTATATAAAGTTTTTCATTTTATTATTTGATTTGGGTTTTTTTTTTTTTAACTTGGTCTTGGTGTTTTATACTTTTTGCTGTTATGACTGTACAGCACTTGGGTCAACTGCTGAGGCTTTAAAATAAGCGTTATAAATAAATTTGACTTTGAAACGCTCGCTCTGTGACTGGATGAATTCACTTATTAATTATTCATGAATATTCCCAGCTCTTGGGGAAAATTTATTTGCAGACTTGGGGAAACAGACACAGCATGCTAACTGCTTAACCTCCTCAAGGAATTCTGTGGCATGGACAAAACTAACACTGTGGAAAAGGAAACTAAATTTAAAAGCACACAACACGTCCTTCTGCCACACATTTTGTCTACTAAAATGTTTGCAATTATCAGTAGCCAAATAAATAAATCACATGCATGGCATATGTTTAACAATCTAAGAAGTTTGCAGCCATGAGCAGTTCCAGGGCGATTTCCGGGGCGATGGGGAACTCTGGGATTTCTGTGGAGCTGTTGGTGTATCGGACTTTGTACGTGAAATACATGCAGACTTTGGAGAGGACGTGAGACGGGATCTCTCGGAAATTCACTTCATTCGTTTCGTTTTCAGCAAATTGGCCTGTTAGAGAAGAAAGAAATTCGAGCCGGAAATTATTTACTGTGTTTCAAATAACACTAAGAAATAAAGCATTGTAGTTTATATTAAAGAAAGAGAGCCTAAGAGTGTGTGTGTGTGTGTGTGTGTGTGTGTTTACTCACCAGGGCCGCTCAGCATGGCTTTGATGGTTCCTGATGTTAGTGCGTGTTCTCTCTTCACGATGAACTCATGACCGTCAGAGGAGATCAGTTTCACGTACATGGCGTCTGGGCCCTCACAGCCACCGTACGTCTTCTCTTCACAGTCTGAAAAACATTCATAACAATTTAAAACAGTGAAGCGGAGTCACGGCCACACCCACAAGTTCATTATTTTCCTACAACAGCATGTCACTGACTGTTGCAAACAACTAAGTTTTTATGAAGTAAACACCATGCTGTACTTTTTTTATATCCATTTATAGTTAGATTTAAATTTTGTAACATCCATGAAACAGGCTCTCACTTACTTTATAGCAGCTATAAACAGTCATTCCCTCACCAACCTCTCTCTATTCTCTCATTTGAAGTTAATTAAAAAAAGCAGCTTGTCAAACCATAAAGAAGCGTAAACTCCTCTGTCTCTGAAGATGTTACAGTTTTACCTCTGACTGTTACAAAGCACTGACACTGGAGACTCCTTCCATACGTGTTAAATCAACGACTGCTTAAAAAAATAAAAAAACAAAAAAAACACACCATTCCGCTCTATAGAAATAGAAAAATGACCTTTGATCCTTTTCAGATCTGCTGGTTACTGGGATAATTCCATTCTAAATGCTGTAAATCCTATAAAACACTCAACCAGTCGTTCATAAGAATCTCACTAACAAGAATAAACAGAAAACTTGCAAATGAGCTGTTACTACAGAAACAACTTTTTCCAGCCCTGTACACCTTTCAGACTTTTTTTGCTTTTTAATTAGTTTCCTTCGTGACCGTGTGAATGAAAAGACCGTGATCTCTTACCCATGTTCTGTTCCGTTCAGCGCTTCTCTTCTTCTTCTCTAAAATACCCACATGAGAAATTAATGAGCAAAACTACTTAAAAAAAATTCACAAATACAAAAAATATCACAAGAAATCCTAAAAACAAGACAAAAATATTATGTACTCTGCACATATCTAGAAGCAACATCCTACTGATATTTAGACATTTTTAGTTTTCACTTTATTAATTACATGTATTTTTTTCCATTCTTTCCAGTAAAACGTGTTAAAGAATAATAACACTTCCCCTGATTTAAAAAAGCAGTCCAAACTGCTTAAAGTACAGACTCTCTGATGTGCTGGAATTTTTTTTCTCCATTTTTCTTTCTTCAAAATAAAATAAACGTAATTGTGTTATCAGGAAGTTTGTAACCGGAGAACTTTCCTTTTCTTCTTCTAGAATTAATTACAGTCCAGTCTGCTTCAGGCGCCAACTCCATTTTGCAAAAAATTCTGTTGCTTTATCCACTTTCATTATTCATCACTTATTACTTTCCCTTCTTCCTTTTCTTTCATTGTCTTCTCCCTTGCCCTCTTTTCTTCTGTTTTGATTTCTTTTTACTCGTCTTTTCCACACTCTCTTATTCTCATCCTTTTAAAAAGTGATCATATTACCATTTCCTTCCCCTTTTATCCCCTTTTCACCTTGTATTTGCCTTCTTGTCTTCATTTTTTTTTCTCTTTGCTCCTCATGTTACTTTCTTTCCCCAACCGTTGTTTTTTTTTTATCTCTCAATTTTTTCTTTTCATATCTCTTATTATTCTCTTCAACTTAAATATAACACTGCTCCCTTTTTCTTCTCTTTCTTTGTACTTTCATCCTTCTTACTTGTTTTTTTAAGTTTCTCTCTTTTTTTTCTCCCCAACCGTTTATCACCACATTAATTCTCTCTTTATTCTTCCTTTTCTTCTCCCCCCCCCCTCTTTCTCGTCTTATACATTCATCATTATTTTTTCCTTATTTATATATTTCTTCTTTTTTCCGTTCCCCCCATCCCGTACTTTCTCTCTTTTTTTCCTTTCATCCCTCTGTCATTTCCAGCTCTTCGCACGCGCTCTTTATTTACTTCAGGAAACAAACCTCAGTTCCTATAAAACGCAAATTGACAAAACCAAGCTAGCTAACGTTAGCGTGTAGCTTTTAGCTAACACGACACACAGCTGACTCACGTCACCAAGACGACTCCGTGGACATGAAAGCGGGTTTATATTCTCATACAGTATTACACAATATTTATAAAAAAAAACAGAAAATGTAAAACATGCATTTACCTCACGATGCACTAACACGTCCTTCTTTTCCAAGAAAACACTAAACTAACGACTGCCTCCCACAACCGGAAGCACCCTCTTCACTCTTCTTCTTTAGTAGAGCTCACTTCCGGTGAGTACTCTACAAATTAAAAGGTTTCTTGGCTTTATTTTTAAACTCTAATTTAATAATACAAATATTATTGATTATGAGATCACGTATTTGTATTTTATTTACTTTTTTCAGTTTTTGTGTTAATTAATCTGCCACACTGTTAACAGTTTACTTCCTGGATGTCGCGCTATTGAAGTACTTCCGGGTTTTACATGGCGGCTCTGCAGTAATCCGAATAGGTTGAATAACATTAACGTTTCTGAAAATGTTTCACTTAAGTACCTTTTCAAGGTTAAGATTTATCTCAAGAAATCAGCAGATATTAAGACACATCCATCGAATCAACGTTTGTTTCTTGAGCAGCTCTCAGAGAACATGCACATCTTCTGCTCTGAACAACAACCATCATTTACTGCAGTCCATCCAGAGGACATCTTTAATACCCCAGGTAAATAAGGTAAACATGGGAAACATGTTATTAAAAAGCATGCATGTAAAACTAAATGCAGCATATTACCTTCACTGCAGGGCAAATGACCACCTTTAGGAGGTCTCCTGTTTTTTAAAAAAAATGTTTTAATTAATTGTAATGTTAATATTGTCCTGAGTTGAAATAAGAGATATTTCAGGAAGCAAGGTGTTACTACTACAAGACATCAGTCCAATAGGAGTCACATGTGCTTTTTATTTTATAGCACTTTTTATTTTAATAATGCTAACAATTTGCCAGAAATACAGCAGAGTTGCATTTATAATTAAACCTTTAAAAAGTAAATATATAAATATTAAAAAAGGTTAAATGATTTTAACAATTAGAACACTTTAACCTCAAATCATATCCCCCCAGAAATTGTAATTATTAAAAAAGACTTAGCGTATAAAAGACATCTCTCATTTAAATTTATTGTAGTATAATTTATCATAATAATAGAGATTTGTACAGTTAGTTGATTTTTCTGATCATTCAAGTCATCAACCATGTAGGGATGAGCAATGTGGCAAAAAATATCATTCTGTGATAATTAAAGGTATCGTAATGAACAATACACATCACAATATTTAGGGTTTGCGGGGGAAAAAAAGTGGAGCCATTTTAGGATAAACAAATCTACAACATTTACAAGAACAATATTTAACAAGGTAAGCGAGCATAAATCACTTAAAATAACTGGTATTAAAAATAGATTAGTTACTTGTTACATGAGTAATAATAGAGATTTAAAAGTACCAGCATCTGCTGATACACAGATTACTCAGAAGTGTTTAGCATGATGTTAATATATTATGGAGATATTGATATTATGTCGTCATATCGTGTGTGTTCTAGCAGGAAAATGCCAAACTGCTGGAGTATAGACATACAGAACTATCAATGGACAATTCTGGTTTAATTGATGTAAGCTGGATAAACCTACTTGGTGAAGGTTATTCAGGTTATTTCACAAAAGATGGATATTTTAAGCCAAAAAAGAAAACACATTTTATTTTATTGAACTGTTGAATTATTAGCTACGTTACTGCAGGATTATCTCCATGCTGTTTATTCAGATAACTGAGAAATCTTACTCTAGAGTAGACTGGATTATTTTATTTCCTAAATATGACCTTCATCTCTTCACTGCATGTGTTTTATAATCATCAGATTAGCTAAATACCAGGTGAGAATTTCACTACAGTGTAATTAAACAATGTTGTACAGAAACGGAACCTGGATCAAACAGACTAAACTACTCAAAATCCATGTCTTCTATTTATTTCATTGTATAAGATGTCTTCTACCTTCTATCTTTATGTTCTCTACTCTTCAGATTCGACCCTGTATCTATGGACGATGTTATTCCTCACAGACAGGCAGCACTGAGGATGGAGTTCTGATCTACACCGGCAATCTGGGCAAGGCCGTGCTCGGTAATTCACTTACAGTACATTCCCATTTGGCTAATTGCTTAAATGTTTTGCTTTATTAAAGTGACGAAAAAGGCTCTATGTAAATAAAAGGCATGATTAGATCTATGTTTACATTGTGTGACTTTTCAGAAGCTTTTATCCTAAGTGGTTTACATGAAAGTGAACTCATGTCAATGAGCTGTTAAGGAAGCAAACATCAGCATCAGTTTTTTTGGGATTATGTTGCTACACATTGTGATAGCGACACGCCTCACAAAACAGCTACAAGATGAATCATGACCTCATGGAAGCTATTTCAAAGCCAAAAGAAGCGCTTGGGGAAAAAATCGTAGGTACAAGACTGTACATCTATTTTATGAGGGAAAATACTCTTCCCCTAATGAATGACAAACCATGCCATTCAACCGCTTTCCTTCCACTTTTAGCTGTTTTCTACTAACATTATTGTGTATTAATTTTTGCCCCTAATCTTAGAATATTTTCATCATCTGAGTATTTCCACCTGTTTTATTATTAGTTTCTTCTAGTATTTCTATCTGTATTATCATTAGTATCTGAGTATTCCTACTGAATTTATCATTAGTATCTAGAAGTATTCCTAAAGCTGTTATTGTTAGTATTTCTACCTGTATTATTATTATTAGTATCTAAAAATATTCTTACCTGGTTGTTTATTAGTATATCAGAGTATTCCTACCTGTATTATTTAGTATTGCACAGGATTCCTGCCTGTTTTATTATTAATATTTCTGAGTATTTGTACCTGGTTTAGTTCTGTAATATCTTCTTTGTCATATACAAAAATAAAAATTCACTCAAAGAGAAAAATCACACAATTACAAAAAATACTTATTGAGTAAATCCTGACAGCTTGTTGTTTTAAATTTCAATACTGTGACCCTATTGGTTGTTTGGAGGCTGTCTGTGATTGGTTGAAATTTGTGTTATTATAAAACATGCCATATGGAGTAACTACATGTTTGTGTTTGATTTGCAGGCGTCAAGTTTTTCTCGTACTCCAGCAGCATGTTCACTTTGTGTGTGATGCCCCTCATCCTCATGAAGACGGGCATCGGCGTGAGCAGCTTTGCGATGAAGGCAGCTTTCTGTGGTTTTATCGGCTTCTTCACGTTCCTGACTCCGGTCCTCCTCCACCTCATCACCAAAGGCTACGTGGTGCGCTTGTATCACAACAAAGAGACAGACACATACACGGCCGTCACGTACAGTGCACTGCTGGTGGAGAAGAAGACTGCGTTTCACCAGAGCGACGTGAAAGTCCCAGACGTGAGCCGGATGTTCACGAGTTTCTACGCCAAGAAGCAGTCGATGCTCATAAACCCAATGCTGTTCGACATGCCACATGACTACAATCACCTCATGGGCTACGATAAACCTTTCTCCTTCGACCCAGATGACTTAAATAAACCTGATAAAAATTAGCCGTTGTCTCTTCATTTTAAAGATTTATTAAAAGGACTAGACTTGTGCTGAAATGAAAATATAAATCATGATTTTGCATTTTCTTGGAGTACAAATTGCTTGGTATATCTGGTAAAACTTGCTATAAAAAATAATTCCTTGATAGAAGTGAGTTTTGTCCTCACTGTTGTTCTCTCTGAATGATAAGATTGCCTGAAGGACAATGCTCCTTCAGGTTTGTCCAAAAATAATGAGCTTTGTACAGCAACTGTTTTTATAATAATATTATATTAAATTAAAATAGATTTTACGGCGTCTTCTGAATGCGGCGTCTTTCTGAAAACCCCAGAGGCTTACTATTATTAGGATAGAAGATTATGAACATGTACCATGAGCATGAACTCCTGTGTGGTTAGCTTATGTTAGCAAAAATCTACCAGTGAAAAGTGTAAACATTTGTATAGTTTAAAAGATCCTCTAAAATATCCTGTATGATTAGCTTATATTAGCTAGGTAGCTGTGAAGATTAAACACTTTTTTGTGTGTGCAAAAAATCATCTAAAATCCTGTCAGGTTAGCTTATGTTTGCTAGCTTATTAATGTTAGCATTGAGAATTATAAACATATGAATGTGACTTAAAATCTTCTCATAAATCCTGTCGGATTAGTTAGTTAGCTAGCTAGTAAGTGATAGCATTGAAGTTTAGCTAACCTATCAAGTTAGCTAGCTAGTACAGCTGTGAAGATTAAACACATTTTTGATTATAACTCAAAAATCAAATAAAAATCCCGTCAGAATATTTTATGTTAGCTAGCTGTCTAGTGTTCTCAGTGAAGATTATGAATATTTATGAATCTCAGAAATCCTCAGGTTATGTTAGCTAGCTACCGTTAGCAATAAAGATTGTACAAACGTTTGAGTAGGGCTTAAAGGTCCTACCAGAAATCCTCTCAGGTTAGTATATATTAGCCAGTTTAGCTAGCTAGCATAGCAGTGAACTAAACCCCTTTCAGAAACCATCAGTTTAGCTTATGTTAGCCAAATAGCTGGAGTTAACAGTGAAGATTATGAATAAATACAAATAGAATCCTGTCAGGTTAGCTTATGTTAGCCAGCTATTTACAGTTAAAAATAAAGATTATAAACCTTTAATGAATATAACTTATACTTTATATAAAAGTCTTCCCAGAAAAAGGTCAGCTCATGTTACCTAGCAATCTAGTGTTAGCAATAAAGATGATAAACAGTTATATGAATAAAATCCTGTCAGAAATCCTGTCATTAGCTCAAGTTAGCTAACTGGATTGTGTTCTCAGTGAAGATTATTAATATTTAAGGATATAACTTAAAATCCTGTCATGATAGTTCATGGTAGCTAGCAACTAAATGTGTGACCTTTTTTTGACACATTAGAAAATGTGTAACTTATTGAACCATGTTGTAAATAAACGTGTCTATAAATTATCAACTAATGAATTGTCTTAAACTGTAACTTTTCCTACAAATGTGTGTTTATTCACATTTCCCATGACATACAAACAGACTACATCCTCCTCTAAATAAAGGACGTAGCCATGCAGGTCTGTACAAACACATTTATTTTACTGTGTTTGAAACAATCCAGTCACTATCTTTAATAAAGTTAATTGTACAATAAATAGTAACTACAGTTGCACCGCCACAAATCTATAAACTGAGCTTCAGGAAAAAAACAAACAAACATCAGCATGAGAGTAAATGCAGAAAGGACAGCCTTCAGTTTGTCATGTACACTTTACATTGTGCAGGTTAAATATCCATTACAGGAAGATTTCATTCACATAGAATGATTCTTGCATTGTAAATACGAGAACTAACACGATTATGAGTGAAGCATCTGCATTTCCTCTATAGATGCAATGAATATGTGAGACATAGAGTCACAAGTGTCTAATGAGGAAAGAAACCATGACATTAGTGCTTTTCAAGTTATACAAAACCTGAGAACTCAATTGTACTTGCATATTTTACTCTATAAAAATTAGACTTTTTTTCTGTACAGACTGATACGAAGAAAGCCAAATACCGTAACACCTTCTCATAAATATTTATGACAAGGCACGCATAATTCTTCATAAATACTCGGAGCAGGAATTACATGTCCTGCCAAAATGGTCTTTCACAAAATCACTTGTTAGGAGAGAGAATAATCCATGTGATCTGTAATGTTTTTAGCAAACTACCGAGTCAAGTATGTACAGGTAAAATAAAGACCCTTTCATGTTGGTCATTCAGATGTTTATCTCTGGTGATTATGGAGAAGCAAAGTTCTGTGCTAATGGCAGTCATTTACCATTAATATAAAGTGCTGTTTTTGTTTTTTCCAGCAGGAGGCGCTGCTTTGTCCATCACTATATAAGATGTTTTATAAAAGGCAAGACATCTTACAGCAAGTTTTGTCCACAGTGTTAGAAATGTGCTGGACAACTGGTATAATGTATGCGTGCATTGTTTCCACTGAATAAATGTGCTGAACAGATGAAGACTAGCATGCTAATGTAGGTAGTTGAATATTTTGTACATATCTTCTGTTCTTTTTTGGTCTCGTATATTGTGCCTTATTTGAATGAGAGGGTAGTTAGAGCGACTCTCAAAATACTGACATGTAAGCTTAGCAATCAGGAGGAGATCATATCAAGAAGGCATTTTTTTAGAACAATTTAATGCATCATCATATTCAAGTCCTATGAACTAATTTGCATACACCAGGTTTACTTTCACTATCAGTGATAGACTACTAGTCAACCCAACCTAAACAAACTTGGATGGTTCATGCCTTGAGCAATATGCGATTATTTATTGGGCGAAAACTTGTCAGCATATCAGGCTCGGCAGTAATTCTGCTCAATTATACTTCCATAGATCAGGAGTTGGTCTGGAGTACAACAGTACAGTTCTCAGACTCACTGATCCAAATCAAGAACTGCAATCAACATATTTAAATAAGACAGGACAATTTTCATCATTGTCCTTCTTGGACACCTGGTCATTATGGTATTGTGGTATAAATATCTTCCTCTGTGGAAATGTAGTTCCATCAGCCATAAGTGAATATATCCTGTCATTCAATGCTAAAGAACTGTCTCTGCAATGTGCCTCGTCCAGTCCTGCTACACCAGAGAGTCCATTTACCTCTTCCCTATTAATGACTTGATTTGGAGTCAGTTCATAGGTATCTGAAGCTCCCGGTAAACATCACATGCTGGATTCGCATGGTGGTGAGACATTCCCATCCCTGGTTGATTTGAGAATGTCTGGTGAGAGGAGGTGATTGATGACCTTCTGTCCACTTTGACTGCTGTCTGAAGTGTCCTCCATGCCAGGGGAACAATTCAGCACAATTTTAGGTGAAGCAGGAGAAACTGTTGGCTTGTCAATGTGATTCTTCCCTCTTTGGCTCTCACTAGAGGATGGACTAAAAACAGGAGAACTCATTGCTCCTTCCCCTCTTCCTGGAGTTTTGGGACTTTGCCAAGAACATGGTGTTAGTGGTGCCATGTCATCTGTGACCACTTGATGCAAAGTGGGTGATGCATCTTCTCCAGACTCTGTGAAATTGACTTGGAGTCCCTTGGCATGTCTTTTTGGAGAGCCTGTTACACTTTCGCTGCTCATATCAAAGCTTTGGTTCTCCTCACCATGAGATCGGGCGCTGCCCTCTGATTTGTACTGGACAAACTCATAGAGGCCCTCCTTGATGATGGTGGGCTGCTTCGACTTTTCAGATGCCTTCATGTTCAAGGAGGTGATCTGGCTCAGATCTAGAGGAGGAGGAGCCCGAGGGTGTTTTGACTGCATCACGTTAGGGAGCAGAGCCGTTTTCTCCACTTCACTGATGTCTGTGGAGCAGCTTGCAAAACTGTCGATGCTTGACACACTTCTGATCTCAGTAACAGGACGATCCTTCATTGCTGGGTCAGACTGAACCACCTTCATCTCCAGACTCTCCTCCCTGCCAATCCTGCTGCCTTCTTTTGGAGCTGATGCACTAGGTGGCATTGCCATTTGGTTATACATTTGCTCCAGAGATTTTGCGTTTAACCGTTGAGGACTTGAGCATGGCTTGATCACTTTCTCTGGAGACCTTAACTGCATAACTTCCGGATATTTAGGGTCACAGGATTTGGTGGCAGTGCATGGGCTTTTCTGATAGGCCCATCGACTTGGAGAAAGGTGATTATCTGAGGGCTTCTCTTCATCCTTCTCAATTACAACGTCCACAGTTTCCATCTGACGCACAAAGGAGTCCTTCATATTCATTGATACAATGCTGCCATTCCGCCTTGCCCTTTCCAAAGCTTCTCTACGCTTGATGGCTTTCTCCTGCCTCTTCTGCTCTTTATAAAACTCTGAGAAGTTGTTCACGATAATGGGAATTGGCAAGGCGATCACCAGAACACCGGCGATACAGCAAAGCCCACCTACAATTTTACCCAAAAGGGTTTGTGGATAGATATCTCCATAACCCACAGTTGTCATTGTAATTGTGGCCCACCAGAAGGATGCTGGAATGCTGGTAAATTTGGTGGCATCTTCATCTTTCTCGGCAAAGAACACCAGACTGGAGAAGATCATGATTCCCATTGCTAAGAACAAGATCAGCAAGCCCAGTTCATTGTAGCTCCTCCTGAGTGTGAAGCCCAGTGACTGAAGGCCTGTGGAATGTCTGGCTAGTTTCAGAATCCTGAGTATTCTCATGATGCGGAATATCTGGACCACCCTGCGTACGTTCTGGAACTGGAGAACGCTCTTATTGGACTCTGTGAGAAATATGGTGATATAGTAGGGAAGTATAGCTAATAGATCGATGACATTCAGAGGGCCCTTGAAGAACTTCCACTTGTTGGGTGAAGACAGAAACCGTAGAAGGTACTCCATGGTGAACCATGCTATGCACACAGCTTCTACGTGGGCAAGGCTCGGGTTGTCATTTGACTGTCCGAACTCATCGGTGACTTGTAACTCGGGTAAGGTGTTCAGTGACAGGGCGATAGTGGACAGGATAATGAACAGGATGGATATTATTGCCAGGATCTGAAAAGAAGAGGAAGGAGAAGTTAAGATAAGCAATATTGCTACTCAAACATTTTTCACTATGAACTTCCATCATTCAACAATTTAGACAACATGTTCCCAACTCTGAGAGAGAGCTGTTACAATAAAATATATCCAAATCTAAAATCACAGCACACCCTCTACATAGACATGCTGGTAAAAGGTCAAATAAAACATACAAAACATCAATACAAAATAAAAGCTTAGAGGTTTATTGAGTACATTTTAGATTCGAAATCATTCAACGAGATAAACGGATCGTATTTCAAAATGAATTTCAGGGAGTGTCTCAGGTTGGTGCATTTGAAAGGAACACAAAATCTAAAACATTTTGACCAAGTTCTGTGTTAAAAGGTGGAAGTAGGCAATCCTGAGAACCAGTATTAACAGAACAGTGTTTAAAGTGATTATAGATGAGGGATAAGTGAGTAAATAAGTGAGTAAAATTGCCTTATAAATAGTAGTTAATGAGGATCAGTTAACCTTTTCATATAGACCATAATGGCGAGTTCTGAATTGAGCATTGGTAATAATAATAATAATAATAATAATAATAATAATAATAAAAGTCCTCAATGAGCTGAAGTACGGAAACTGAGAACGGCCATGCTTGCAATGATTTTTTTAATGCTGTTTTCTATTGGTTAACAAGAAATGTATTTCATTATCCTGAGATAACAAAGCTCATTTTCTTGTGATAGAGAAATAGTTTATTGTAAATTATTATTTAAAATGTTATTATTTTATTCAATTATTTTTATTTAATAATATTTATTCATTTTGTTTACCTGTTTTTTCTTCCCCAATTTTCTCCCTAATTTAGATATGGCCACCAGATAGGTCTCCCCTATCATACGACAGCTACCAACCAGGGAGGATGAAGGTCATCACATGCTTCCTCCGAGGAGGGATAAGCCCGCCGACCACATCTTTTCATTAGGCGGCGTAACACACTCAGAGGAAAGCGCTATCCGCCCACTGCTGTATCCATGACCTCACAGACACCCATGACTGGTGAGGGTTGCTGTAATTGACAAGGCACAGGCCAATTTTGCTCTCTTGGGCTCCTAGCCATGGATGGCTGTTGCATCCGCGGGATTCGAACTCGCAATCTCCGGATGATAGGGCAATCGCTTTTCTGTTGTGCGGTCCCACTGTACATAGTGACCCCCACAGTGTCTCCACACAGCCTACAGACACTCAACTGTGACCCAGGACTTTTTTCAACAAATTTAAGGCGCAGGTAATTTAGCGGGATGTCATGTGTACTCAAATAAAAATGGACCACACCCTCTGAAGAGATGAAAGATTTATTTCCTAAGCGACCTTCCGGTGAACGTGATTTCACATTTATTCAGTCAGTCAGTAATGTGTGAAAGAAAAAATAAATAAATGAATGAAGAAAAATACATTAATAACTACATATAACAAAATAAATAAATATTAAGTAAAAATAATAATTAATAAATAATTAACTTGTTACAATGAGAAAATGGCATTAAAAAACATTGCAAGCATGGCTGTTCTTGGCTTCATTACTGAAGAACTGTTCCCCCCTCTGTATGATGGCTGAAGTGCCCTTGAGCAAGGCACCTAACCCCCAATTGCT